>JAQIUQ010007532.1:0-88373 GCA_030378365.1 Hybognathus amarus | reverse complement strand
TAATCTCTTGGTTCAGTTCATTTGCTCAGTTTGATTAAAGATTTAAACTAAATGTGCATTCTAACATGTAGAATGGCCCCATTGTAAAAAATTTGGAAAAGTTGGGCAAAACCGTAGGTGAGATAATTGCCATTGAAGATATTTTCTTAAACGCAGGTAGACCGCGCGTCACACTCACCCACACACACACACACACACACACACACTCACCCACACACACACACACACACTCGCCCAGAGCCCTGGCCGGCGCTCCAGCAGCATCTTCAGGTACTCTTTGTGTCTCTGGAGGAGGAACATCATCATCATCATCATCATCGGAACACACTGCTCAGATCCACACCTCTCCTGGCGACACTGCTACTCCACACACACACCTCCTCTTTCTGATACGTGCTCTGCTCCTTCCTGCAGTTTGCTCCTTCATGCACACACACACACACACACACACCATCCTCCTCTCTGACGCTTCTGCTCCTCCTTCAGTTTGCTCCTCATACACACACACACCCCTCCTCTCTGACGCGCTTCTGCTCCTCCTTTCAGTTTGCTCCTCATACACACACACACCTCCTCTCTGACGCACTTCTGCTCCTCCTTCAGTTTGCTCCTCATCACACACACACACACACCCTCCTCTCTGACGCACTTCTGCTCCTCCTTCAGTTTGCTCCTTCATCACACACACACACACACACACACACCTCCTCTCTGACGCACTTCTGCTCCTCCTTCAGTTTGCTCCTCATGGCACACACACACACCTCCTCTCTGATGCGCTTCTGCTCCTCCTTGTTTGCTCCTCATCACACACACACACCTCCTTCTCTGACGCGCTTCTGCTCCTCCTTCAGTTTGCTCCTCATCACACACACACCTCCTCTCTGACGCACTTCTGCTCCTCCTTCAGTTTGCTCCTCATCACACACACACACACACCTCCTCTCTGACGCGCTTCTGCTCCTCCTTCAGTTTGCTCCTTATCACACACACACACACACACACACCTCCTCTCTGACGCACTTCTGCTCCTCCTTCAGTTTGCTCCTCATCACACACACACACACCTCCTCTCTGATGCGCTTCTGCTCCTCCTTGTTTGCTCCTCATCACACACACACACACACACCTCCTCTCTGACGCGTTTCTGCTCCTCCTTCAGTTTGCTCCTCATCACACACACACCTCCTCTCTGACGCACTTCTGCTCCTCCTTCAGTTTGCTCCTTCATCACACACACACCTCCTCTCTGACGCGCTTCTGCTCCTCCTTCAGTTTGCTCCTCATCACACACACACACACACCTCCTCTCTGACGCGCTTCTGCTCCTCCGTTCAGTTGCTCCTTATCACACACACACACACACACACCTCCTCTCTGACGCACTTCTGCTCCTCCTTCAGTTTGCTCCTCATCACACACACACACACACCTCCTCTCTGATGCGCTTCTGCTCCTCCTTGTTTGCTCCTCATCACACACACACACACACACCTCCTCTCTGACGCGTTTCTGCTCCTCCTTCAGTTTGCTCCTCATGACACACACACACCTCCTCTCTGACGCACTTCTGCTCCTCCTTCAGTTTGCTCCTCATCACACACACACACACACCTCCTCTCTGACGCACTTCTGCTCCTCCTTCAGTTTGCTCCTTACATCACACACACACACACACACACCTCCTCTCTGACGCACTTCTGCTCCTCCTTCAGTTTGCTCCTCATCACACACACACACACCTCCTCTCTGACGCGCTTCTGCTCCTCCTTGTTTGCTCCTCATCACACACACACACCTCCTCTCTGACGCGCTTCTGCTCCTCCTTCAGTTTGCTCCTCATCACACACACACACACCTCCTCTCTGACGCGCTTCTGCTCCTCCTTCAGTTTGCTCCTCATCACACACACACACACCTCCTCTCTGACGCACTTCTGCTCCTCCTTCAGTTTGCTCCTCATCACACACACACACCACCTCCTCTCTGACGCGCTTCTGCTCCTCCTTCAGTTTGCTCCTCATCACACACACACCTCCTCTCTGACGCGCTTCTGCTCCTCCTTCAGTTTGCTCCTCATCACACACACACACACCCTCCTCTCTGACGCGCTTCTGCTCCTCCTTCAGTTTGCTCCTCATCACACACACACACACCTCCTCTCTGACGCGCTTCTGCTCCTCCTTCAGTTTGCTCCTCATCACACACACACACCTCCTCTCTGACGCGCTTCTGCTCCTCCTTCAGTTTGCTCCTCATCACACACACACACACCTCCTCTCTGACGCACTTCTGCTCCTCCTTCAGTTTGCTCCTCATCACACACACACACACACCTCCTCTCTGACGCGCTTCTGCTCCTCCTTCAGTTTGCTCCTCATCACACACACACACACACACCTCCTCTCTGACGCGCTTCTGCTCCTCCTTCAGTTTGCTCCTCATCACAACACACACACCTCCTCTCTGACGCGCTTCTGCTCCTCCTTCAGTTTGCTCCTCATCACACACACACACCTCCTCTCTGACGCGCTTCTGCTCCTCCTTCAGTTTGCTCCTCATCACACACACACACACCCCTCCTCTCTGACGCGCTTCTGCTCCTCCTTCAGTTTGCTCCTCATCACACACACACACACACCTCCTCTCTGACGCGCTTCTGCTCCTCCTTCAGTTTGCTCCTCATCACACACACACACACACACACCTCCTCTCTGACGCGCTTCTGCTCCTCCTTCAGTTTGCTCCTCATCACACACACACACACCTCCTCTCTGACGCGCTTCTGCTCCTCCTTCAGTTTGCTCCTCATCACACACACACACCTCCTCTCTGACGCGCTTCTGCTCCTCCTTCAGTTTGCTCCTCATCACACACACACACACCTCCTCTCTGACGCGCTTCTGCTCCTCCTTCAGTTTGCTCCTCATCACACACCACACACCTCCTCTCTGACGCGCTTCTGCTCCTCCTTCAGTTTGCTCCTCATCACACACACACACACACCTCCTCTCTGACGCGCTTCTGCTCCTCCTTCAGTTTGCTCCTCATCACACACACACACACACACACACCTCCTCTCTGACGCGCTTCTGCTCCTCCTTCAGTTTGCTCCTCATCACACACACACACACACACACCTCCTCTCTGACGCGCTTCTGCTCCTCCTTCAGTTTGCTCCTCATCACACACACACACCACCTCCTCTCTGACGCGCTTCTGCTCCTCCTTCAGTTTGCTCCTCATCACACACACACACCTCCTCTCTGACGCGCTTCTGCTCCTCCTTCAGTTTGCTCCTCATCACACACACACACACCTCCTCTCTGACGCGCTTCTGCTCCTCCTTCAGTTTGCTCCTCATCACACACACACACACACACCCTCCTCTCTGACGCGCTTCTGCTCCTCCTTCAGTTTGCTCCTCATCACACACACACACACACACCTCCTCTCTGACGCGCTTCTGCTCCTCCTTCAGTTTGCTCCTCATCACACACACACACCTCCTCTCTGACGCGCTTCTGCTCCTCCTTCAGTTTGCTCCTCATCACACACACACACACACCCTCCTCTCTGACGCGCTTCTGCTCCTCCTTCAGTTTGCTCCTCATCACACACACACACACACACCTCCTCTCTGACGCGCTTCTGCTCCTCCTTCAGTTTGCTCCTCATCACACACACACACACACCCTCCTCTCTGACGCGCTTCTGCTCCTCCTTCAGTTTGCTCCTCATCACACACACACACACACCTCCTCTCTGACGCGCTTCTGCTCCTCCTTCAGTTTGCTCCTCATCACACACACACACACCTCCTCTCTGACGCGCTTCTGCTCCTCCTTCAGTTTGCTCCTCATCACACACACACACACACACCTCCTCTCTGACGCGCTTCTGCTCCTCCTTCAGTTTGCTCCTCATCACACACACACACACACCTCCTCTCTGACGCGCTTCTGCTCCTCCTTCAGTTTGCTCCTCATCACACACACACACACACACCTCCTCTCTGACGCGCTTCTGCTCCTCCTTCAGTTTGCTCCTCATCACACACACACACACCTCCTCTCTGACGCGCTTCTGCTCCTCCTTCAGTTTGCTCCTCATACACACACACACACACACCTCCTCTCTGACGCGCTTCTGCTCCTCCTTCAGTTTGCTCCTCATACACACACACACACACACCTCCTCTCTGACAGCGCTTCTGCTCCTCCTCAGTTTGCTCCTCATCACACACACACACACACCTCCTCTCTGACGCGCTTCTGCTCCTCCTTCAGTTTGCTCCTCATCACACACACACACACCTCCTCTCTGACGCGCTTCTGCTCCTCCTTCAGTTTGCTCCTCATCACACACACACACACCCCTCCTCTCTGACGCGCTTCTGCTCCTCCTTCAGTTTGCTCCTCATCACACACACACACCTCCTCTCTGACGCGCTTCTGCTCCTCCTTCAGTTTGCTCCTCATCACACACACACACCTCCTCTCTGACGCGCTTCTGCTCCTCCTTCAGTTTGCTCCTCATCACACACACACACACCTCCTCTCTGACGCGCTTCTGCTCCTCCTTCAGTTTGCTCCTCATCACACACACACACACCTCCTCTCTGACGCGCTTCTGCTCCTCCTTCAGTTTGCTCCTCATCACACACACACACCTCCTCTCTGACGCGCTTCTGCTCCTCCTTCAGTTTGCTCCTCATCACACACACACACACACACCTCCTCTCTGACGCGCTTCTGCTCCTCCTTCAGTTTGCTCCTCATCACACACACACACCTCCTCTCTGACGCGCTTCTGCTCCTTCAGTTTGCTCCTCATCACACACACACACACACACCTCCTCTCTGACGCGCTTCTGCTCCTCCTTCAGTTTGCTCCTCATCTCCTCCAGCGCTGCTCTCCGGCGTTCCAGCTTCCTCTTGTGGAAACCCGTTCAGGAAATCCCTGACACACACACACACACACACACACACCTTTACACCACAACTCTCTCTATAGACCATTTCACAAGATGTAAACAACACTGGTCCAGAAACACTTCCTGTTTCAGTTTGTAACTGTTTTCTTTATTTCACATGTAAAGAAAACATCTTAAAGATGTTTGTTTAACTTTTTGTTCAGTTTTAAATGTTCTGTTGGTTGTATTTTATCCCAGCTTGTATGTAGTGTTAAAATACTGAAACAGGAAGTGCTTCTGGACCAGTGTTGTTTACATCTTGCAAAATGGTCTATATGTTGTGGCAATATGTGTGTGTGTGTATGTTATGTATATGTCTGTGTGTTATGCATATGTGGGTGTGTGTATCAATGCCACAGTATTTACTCACACACACAAACAAACAAACATATGAAGAGTTCAGATGCAAAAGCCTCTAAGTGCCATTTGAAATTTTCTTCTAGAAATGATCATTTTTATCAAGCTTGTATATTTAAGTTCAGTAATTTCACTTAAATGGCAATGAAGATTACCTATTAATTGTCATTTAAGTGAAATTACTGAACTTAAATATACAAGCTTGATAAAAATTTCATTTTAGAAGAAAATTTCAAATGGCATTTAGAGGCTTTTGCATCTGAACTCTTCATATAGGTGTATGTGTGTACATTATTATTTATCTGTGTTATGCATGTGTGGGTAACTTATACGTGAATACAACAGTATTTAATCACATATATACACACACACAACAAACAAACATATGTATGTATGTATGTATGTGTGTGTGTGTGTCTGTCTGTGTGTGCACATTACAATGCATGTGTGTTATGCATATGTGGGTATGTGTATGAATGCCACAGTTTTTAATCCATGTAAATAAACACTGATTTACTGTAGCTTAATTAGGTTTGAATCATCTCCATAACTAAAGTACTGAATTAATGTCACTTACTGTCTGTCTTTATCATCAAACATCAGCACACATTTACGCTGCTTCTGTTTCGCTCTCACTTTTAAACTTTGAGTTCTGCTTTAATTTGCTGTTTTTCGCCATTTTTCCACCAGTTTCACTAAACACGTGTGACGCGTTGCTAAACTTCCGCTTCTGGGAACGCTGCCGGAAGTGCCAAAATAAAGGTCCTCCACAGAACGCGCATTTAAAATTAGAGCCCTCCTAAAGAAAAGCTCTTCACGTTTGAGGTCATTTATTTTGTAGTATAGGTATCGGGGGAAATATATATTTTCGACTTCATCTCTTTCACACCATAGTGATTGGGGAGACGAAGCTTTGCAAAGCGTCGAATCAATTGAATGATTCAAATGATTCACTGTTTCAAAGCGTTCGAATCGCAACACTCTGGCGACCCCTGTTGGTCAGAACAACAACAACAACTCATTCAAAACATGCATAAAACAGCTTTTACAAATCCATTGGAAATGTTTTATTGAAAGTAAAATATATCCAATGCAATTGAATAATCATTTAACAAGATTAAATGTCAAATGTTTGTATAATATGTGTAATACATTGTCAGGGCTTGTTTTGTTTATGGCATGGATGGCTGCGCTAAACAAGACTAACTATATTCATTTTAATTATCCTATTGTCACATGAAAACGTCTACAAATGTATAAAACTGATGAGATCAGGTAAAACCCATGGAGCCTTGAAGCCTTCGATGTTTCGCCGCTGGGGCGGCTCCGAACCACTGATTCGATTCAAAAGATTCATATCAGTACTTCACAAATTCTTGACCATTAAAATGTTTTCTTCCAAATATTTCTCTAAATTATAAACACTGTTACCCGTGTAATAGTAAATAATCAATAATTAAGTGTGTTCGTTAGTTTATTCCAGTCATTTCTATGCACCCAAATCTTATTTTTATTGTAGATGTGTCTCACATCCTATTTTTATAGGTAATAAATCCACAAAGAAAATATGTCGATTTTAGAAGTTTAACATTCACCGTTACCGATTTTACAAGTTATGACCGAAGCACTATTAAACTTAAGAAAGTAACTGTCATGTTAAATCAAACGCACACAGACACATGATGGTTCTTCAACGGCATCTGCTGTTTTATTACAAAAAAAGTCAAAAGACGTAGAAATTCAGACTTGAAAGAAAGAGTGAATGTGACCGGGCTGTGGAGAGAGTTACCGGTATTACAGTTAGATATTAAAACACAACCTGAACCTGTAGATTAAATTAATAAAACACTACATAACACACACGCTAGTTTTTATATTCCTTTTTACTCTATTTACAGCTCACTTCTTCTGTCGTGTGTGTGTGACCGTTACATCTTCATCATCATCACGTGTTGTCATAATAAGTGTCCCGCGGTCACAAATATAAAAAAGAATAAAGACAAACTACTAAAGCAAAATAAAAAAAAAACACGCCAGACACTAAATATGAAGTAATTACATATGATGAGGCATTAAAGTCGTCATGTGAAATAATTATATAAAACCCTCCATGTCTGTCTCACACTAAGACTTTGGTCTATGACACAGCTCTGTACAACGTGTGTGTGTGTGTGTGTGTTCTGCTCATTACATGCCATTTCTCTCCCTCAGAGTTAATGAATGAGTGTTTGTTCTTCATGTACACAGTTTCTGCTGCATTGCTGATTTGTCACTTGGATAATGTAATGTAGCATAATTATTATTATGATAATTAAACATTTACTTCTAAACTCTGTTTAAACTAAATATAACTGATTGGTTTCTATATGCATGGCTGAATATGAGCTAGAAAAGAGAGAGTGTGTGTGTGTGTGTGTGTGTGTGTGTGTGTGTGTGTGTGTGTGTGTGTGTGTGTGTGTGTGTGTGTGGGAGTGTTCCACATGAGTCATTTTACTATAGTATATTATAATATTCTTCCTACTAAATACTGTAGTGTTTTTGAACCATACACAGCACAATCCCCAGTGTTAAACGACACTGCTCAGTGTTAATGAGTCCACACTCAGAGTGTTAGAAGCAACACTGAAGCAGTGTTAAAGTTAACGAGAGATGAAGTGATTAACTGAGTGATGATTGAGCATTATTGATGATAATCACCATTATGGTGATCAGTGTTTGCTCTAGATGGGCTTTTGACCCTTACATTTTGAACTTTTTTAACCAGTTACAGCCGTTTAAACTTTAGGGGTCAAGAGCTCAAATAAAGCAAACACTGATCACCATAATGATGACTTAAATATTGATTTTTTGATTATTCTGCTTGTTATCATCAGGTGTTCATCAATAATGCTCAATCATCACTCAATTACTATTTACTACAGTAATTTTACTATAACATACTATAGCATTTTTTCATGTGTGTGTGTGTGTGTGTGTGTGTGCGCTGTATGTCGCAGTAATGGTGGCGTATCAGTCTCTGCTGGCAGTCCTGCCGGTCCCCCATTCTCTCCAGCGTGAGTGTGTGTGTGTTATGTCGCAGCGATGGTGGTGCCCCCCAGGCGTATCAGTATCTGCTGGCAGTCCTGCAGTGAGCGCCGGTCCCCACTCTCTCCAGCGTGCGCTTGGCTTCGGCCAGCAGTCGAGCTCGGTGACCCGGTGGCGTTAGCAGCGGCAGCGGCAGGTGACGGCACGCTAGCAGGATAGCATGAGCTCTCTCGCGCTCGCCGCCAGCGGCTGCGGAACACACACAGCGGGACGTCAACACAATCTACTACACATACAGCATCAGCTAACCTGTGAGTGAGTGTGTGTGTGAGTGTTTACCTGCTGTTGTGTAGTTGTGTGTTCTGTGTCGCAGCAGCTGGTGTGTGCGAGTGGGACTGGCTCCTGCCATCAGCCTGACCGTCGTCTCGTGCAGGAACAGCTGAAATCACACACACACACACACACACACACACACACACACACACACACACACACACACACACACACACACACACACACACACACACACACACACACACACACACACGTTTAAACATGCAGACGTCAAACGCAGAGGTCAGCTGTAGGTTAGGTCAAAGGTCACCTTGTGCTGGGCCTGTCTGTGGGCTTGTCCGAGCTTCCGCAAAGAGCTCAGGTCCCTTTGGAATCCAGCCAGTTGGGATCCGGGGGCGGGGCCGGGCTCTCCATTGGACCCGCCCCCGCGCTGCCATAGGCTTGTTCTCAGAGTCAGGAGGAGGTCACAGACCAGAAGCTCCACCCCCTGAAAGAGGGTCAGAGTGTTAAAGTAGTTATCAAATAAAACTAGGATAATTATAACTTTAGCAATAACTCGGAACAACAATAACAATAAAGATAACTTTAACACTTACTATAATTACAAGAATGATAACTATTTTAACAACCACGACAACAAATGAGAACAATGACTGTAACGATAACTAAAATAGTAAGAACAATAACTAAAATGATAACAAAAACAATGACTATATTAGCATCCACACCAAAAGATGATAACTATATCAAAAACTATAACGATAACTATAACAATAATCATAGCGATAAATATAACTATTGCAAAATCTAATATAGTTATTTTCATTAGTGTTCACACCAGCGGACGATAACTATAACAAGAACTATATTAGTGTTCACACCAGCGGACGATAACTATAACAAGAACTATATTAGTGTTCACACCAGCGGACGATAACTATAACAAGAACTATATTAGTGTTCACACCAGCGGACGATAACTATAACAGAACTATATAGTGTTCACACCAGCGGACGATAACTATAACGATAACTATATTAGTGTTCACACTAGCGGACGATAACTATAACGATAACTATATTAGTGTTCACACCAGCGGACGATAACTATAACGATAACTATATTAGTGTTCACACCAGCGGACGATAACTATAACGATAACTATATTAGTGTTCACACCAGCGGACGATAACTATAACAATAACTATATTAGTGTCCACACCGGCGGACGATAACTATAACGATAACTATATTAGTGTTCACACCGACGGACGATAACTATAACGATAACTATATTAGTGTTCACACCAGCGGACAATAACTATAACGATAACTATATTAATGTTCACACCAGCGGACGATAACTCTAACGATAACTATATTAGTGTTCACACCAGCGGACGATAACTCTAACGATAACTATATTAGTGTTCACACCAGCGGACGATAACTCTAACGATATTAGTGTTCACACCAGCAGACGATAACTATAACGATAACTTTATTAGTGTCCACACCAGCGGATGATAACTATAACGATAACTATATTAGTGTCCACACCAGCGGACGATAACTATAACGATAACTATATTAGTGTTCACACCAGCAGACGATAACTATAACGATAACTATATTAGTGTTCACACCAGCGGACGATAACTATAACAACAACTATATTAGTGTTCACACCAGCGGACGATAACTATAACGATAACTATATTAGTGTTCACACCAGTGGACGATATCTATAACGATAACTATATTAGTGTTCACACCAGAGGACGATAACTATAACGATAACTATATTAGTGTTCACACCAGCGGACAATAACTATAACGATAACTATATTAGTGTTCACACCAGCGGCCGATAACTATAACCATAACTATATTAATGTTCACACCAGCGGACGGTAACTCTAACGATAACTATATTAGTGTTCACACCAGCGGACGATAACTCTAACGATAACTATATTAGTGTTCACACCAGCGGACGATAACTCTAACGATATTAGTGTTCACACCAGCAGACGATAACTATAACAATAACTTTATTAGTGTCCACACCAGCGGACGATAACTATAACGATAACTATATTAGTGTTCACACCAGCGGACGATAACTATAACGATAACTATATTAGTGTTCACACCAGCGGACGATAACTATAACGATAACTATATTAGTGTTCACACCGCGGACGATAACTATAACGATAACTATATTAGTGTTCACACCAGCGGACGATAACTATAACGATAACTATATTAGTGTTCACACCGCGGACGATAACTATAACGATAACTATATTAGTGTTCACACCAGCGGACGATAACTATAACGATAACTATATTAGTGTTCACACCGGCGGACGATAACTATAACGATAACTATATTAGTGTTCACACCAGCGGACGATAACTATAACGATAACTATATTAGTGTTCACACTGGCGGACGATAACTATAACGATAACTATATTAGTGTCCACACCAGCGGACGATAACTATAACGATAACTATATTAGTGTTCACACCAGCGGACGATAACTCTAACGATAACTATATTAATGTTCACACCAGCGGACGATAACTCTAACGATAACTATATTAGTGTTCACACCAGCGGACGATAACTATAACGATAACTATATTAGTGTTCACACCAGCGGACGATAACTATAACGATAACTATATTAGTGTTCACACCAGCGGACGATAACTATAACGATAACTATATTAGTGTTCACACAAGCGGACGATAACTATAACGATAACTATATTAGTGTTCACACCAGCGGACGATAACTATAACGATAACTATATTAGTGTTCACACCAGCGGACGATAACTATAACGAAAACTATATTAGTGTTCACACCAGCGGACGATAACTATAACGATAACTATATTAGTGTTCACACCAGCGAACGATAACTATAACGATAACTATATTAGTGTTCACACCAGCGGACGATAACTATAACGATAACTATATTAGTGTTCACACCAGCGGACGATAACTATAACGATAACTATATTAGTGTTCACACCAGCGGACGATAACTATAACGATAACTATATTAGTGTTCACACCAGCGGACGATAACTATAACGATAACTATATTAGTGTTCACACCAGCGGACGATAACTATAACGATAACTATATTAGTGTTCACACCAGCGGACGATAACTATAACGATAACTATATTAGTGTTCACACCAGCGGACGATAACTATAACGATAACTATATTAGTGTTCACACCAGCGGACGATAACTATAACGATAACTATATTAGTGTTCACACTCCTGTTTATTCTCAGTTTTGTCGTGTCACTTTAATTACTGTTGTTTGTGTGACACATGCTGTCCATATCGAGTGTGTTAAATGGGTCATGCCGCCTCAGAAGTGTGTGTGTGTACCTTGTGGAGCCAGGTGTTGTTGTGCGACTGACACACACTGATGTGCAGGTGAGCACTGGCGCGCTGACAGTGACTGAGGCAGCTCACGACTCCTCTCGCCCTTCTGCGGACACACACTCATCTGCACAGCCTTACACAGCGCCAGCACGGCCTTGGGCAGCGGGGGACTGGCACACACACACACACGTTAGACTGGGGCATCATGCATCTAAACACATTCAGACGGTCCAACACTCACTCTGAGTGTGTGAAGCGCACGCGGCATCCGCTCCGCCTCCACCAGCAGTGACCTCACCGACGCATCATCACCCTGCAGCCAATGAACCGCAGCCTTGAGGACCGACGCCCACCAGCGGCACACGGGGTCCCTCACTGCACAGACACACCGTTCAGACGTCAGTGTGTGTGGAGACGAGTAAACACACAGTGTGGAGGGAGAGACACGCACCTGAGGCTGAGTTCTGATTGGCCAGTGCGGGAAAGGGGCGGTTGAGGGGGCGGAGTCTTCAGTACAGCTGTTCAACAGCTGCAGGAACTCCAACACACCAGTGAACTCCCTGCACAGAGGCATGATGGGAAACAGCGTCACTAGCGGGACAGGACTAATGTGTGTTTGTGATGTGTGTGTTACCAAGTTTGCTGCTCTGCGGCTTGATCAGTGTGTGTACAGCTCTGTGTGTGTGTCATGCGTGTGTTACCCAGCATCCTCAGTGTGTTAGCTGCTCTGCGGCTCGATCAGTGTGTGTACGACTCTGTGTGTGTGTGTGTGTGTGTACCCAGCATCCTCAGTGTGTTAGCTGCTCTGCGGCTCGATCAGTGTGTGTACGACTCTGTGTGTGTGTGTGTGTGTGTTACCCAGCATCCTCAGTGTGTTAGCTGCTCTGCGGCTCTGACCAGTGTGTGTACGACTCTGTGTGTGTGTGTGTGTGTGTTACCCAGCATCCTCAGCGTGTTTGCTGCTCTGCGGCTTGATCAGTGTGTGTACGGCTCTGTGTGTGTGTGTGTGTTACCCAGCATCCTCAGCGTGTTTGCTGCTCTGCGGCTCGATCAGTGTGTGTACGGCCCTCTCCAGGAGTTTCTCACAGAAGCAGCGGTGCAGTTGTGCGATGGGATCCGCTGGACACACAAACACACATTAAACCCGCAGCTACACACACTCGTGTGTGTCCGTCAGTTCGTCAGTGTTTGTTACCTTCATCTCTCTGAGAGGTGAACACCTGCTCGCTGCTCTCGGACCTCACCGACCAATCACAGCTCAGGAAAAACTGGCGCCCCAATGGCGTGAAGATCCAGCGCAGGCAGTCTGGGAGGAGTTTAGCATCCAGTGGGAGGGGCTTAGCATCTGATTGACAGGCCAGTGCCTCGGCACAGCTTAACAAATAACCCTGATCGAGAGGCAGAGTTTCTATTAATTATTAGTAGGTGTGTGTGTGTGTGTAAAGAAGTGGTTTGTTTTGACGTGTGTGTGTGTGTGTGTGTACTCACGGGCACACAGCTGAGGTGTTTCCCCAGAGCTGATCTCAGGCTGATGGCGGCCGTCACGTAGATCTGGATCTTCTGAGTCACAGACATCTTCCCCTCAGCGCTCTCCGTCAGATTCACTGCGCTCAGAGACACACACACTCCCCACAGCGGACGCCGCTCCATCTTACCTGAACACACACACACTCACTGTTCACTCATGTGACATCATCACACACACACTCCCCACAGCGGACGCCGCTCCATCTTACCTGAACACACACACACTCACTGTTCACTCATGTGACATCATCACACACACACTCCCCACAGCGGACGCCGCTCCATCTTACCTGAACACACACACTCACTGTTCACTCATGTGACATCACACACACACACACAGCAAACGCTGCTCCATCTTACCTGAACACACACACACACACTGTTCACTCATGTGACATCATCACACACACAGCAGACGCTGCTCCATTTTACCTGAACACACACACACTCACTGTTCACTCATGTGACATCACACACACACACACAGCAAACGCTGCTCCATTTTACCTGAACACACACACACACTGTTCACTCATGTGACATCATCACATACACACACACACCTGTGAGCTGCAGCTGGCTGAGTTTGTGATACACCAGCGCTGCGTCCCGGGAGCTGGTCTGTGACTCCTCCCCTCTAGCCGTCCTCCAACCAGACGCAGCAGCCGGCCCAGGGGGCGGGCCTCCGCAGGCAGAAGCGAATCAGGTTCCAGGAGAGCGAGCACATGATGTCGAGTGTGGAGGAGGGCAGGACTCTGGATAACGCGGACAGACACGTCTGCAGACTCGCAACAGCGGCCGCGTAATCGCCCTGAGACACACACACACATTCAGCACCTGATCACACAGCAGCAGACACAAATCAACGTACAGTGTGTGTGTTTGCTCACCCGGTAGAGCTGCAGGTCGGCCTGTTTGCGCTGTCTCCAGAAGCGCACTGAGGTGGGCGAGTGAAGGGGCGTGACCGGCTCCCACAGGTACAGCACTCGGACACACCCCAGACCACGCCCACCCCACTCAGCAGCCACACCAGGAACCATGGCAGCCACGCCCCTGACGGGACAGACATACAAGGGGGAATTACTTACATGTGAGATAACTTCAGATGGTCACACATGACCACACCCCTCACACTCTCTGACCACGCCCCTCACACTCTCTGACCACGCCCATCACCCTCTGACCACGCCCCTCACCCTCTGTCCACACCCCTCACACTCTCTAACCACACCCCCTCACACTCTGACCACACCCCCTAACACCACCACCTGACCCCTCCTGAACTCACCGAAGCCCTGTGTGTGTCCGGGCAGAGAGAACAGTGAGCGTGAGGCCCCGTGGGTGGCGCTCAGGGCCCGGTCCTCGTCGGCGTGCAGCAGAGACGGCAGCGGGTTGAGTGACAGGCAGAGGAAGGTGAGCGCGCACAGCAGCAGCCGCGAGCGGTCCATCACTCCCACTGACGAGGGCGAGTCCGGCTCGCTCTTCACCTGGAACACACAACTCCGGTCACTCAGGGCCCTCTGTCAACCACCTAACCACATGGTCTAAAGCTCTGTGTGTGTGTGTGTGTGTGTGTGTGGCGCACCTGCTCGTGCTCCGTCAATGGACTCCCCGGCTCAGAGTCGAGGCAGAAGGGCGAGAGCTGAGCGGGAGAACTGGAGCCTGAGTCTGACGAGGAGGAGAGATGAACGCCGTCTCAGGCTTCAGATCCAGATCATCAGACAAACACACAGTCTCTGGCGGGAGAGAGAGATTCAGAGACACTTTCTACATCATTGCGCTATTTCTACGTCATTGTGCTATTTCTATGTCATTATGCTATTTCTACATAATTACACCATTTCTACATAATTACACCATTTCTACGTCATTGCGCTATATCTACATAATTCCGCTATTTCTACGTCATTATGCCTTTTTCAATGTCATTGCGCTATTTCTTACGTCATTACGCTATTTCTACGTCAGTTGCGCTATTTCTACGTCATTGCGCTATTTCTACGTCAGTTGCGCTATTTCTACGTCATTGCGCTATTTCTATGTCATTGCGCTATTTCTATGTCATTGCGCTATTTCTACGTCATTGCGCTATTTCTACGTCATTGCACTATTTCTGTCATTGCGCTATTTCATGTCATTGCACTATTTCTGTCATTGCGCTATTTCTATGTCATTGCGCTATTTCTACGTCATTATGCCTTTTTCAATGTCATTGCGCTATTTCTACGTCATTATGCTATTTCTATGTCATTGCGCTATTTCTACGTCATTATGCCTTTTTCAATGTCATTGCGCTATTTCTAGTCATTATGCTATTTCTACGTCATTGCGCTATTTCTATGTCATTGCGCTATTTCTGTCATTATGCTATTTCTACGTCAGTTGCGCTATTTCTATGTCATTGCGCTATTTCTGTCATTATGCTATTTCTATGTCATTGCGCTATTTCTGTCATTATGCTATTTCTACGTCATTGCGCTATTTCTATGTCATTGCGCTATTTCTGTCATTATGCTATTTCTATGTCATTGCCGCTATTTGCTCGTCATTGCACTATTTCTATGTCATTGCGCTATTTCTGTCATTGCGCTATTTCTATGTCATTGCGCTATTTCTATGTCATTATGTTATTTCTACATCATTGCGCTATTTCTACGTCATTGCGCTATTTCTACGTCATTGCGCTATTTTTACGTCATTGCGCTATTTCTATGTCATTGCGCTATTTCTTGTCATTGCGCTATTTCTATGTCATTGCACTATTTCTGTCATTGCGCTATTTCTATGTCATTGCACTATTTCTGTCATTGCGCTATTTCTATGTCATTGCGCTATTTCTACGTCATTATGCCTTTTTCAATGTCATTGCGCTATTTCTACGTCATTATGCTATTTCTATGTCATTGCGCTATTTCTACGTCATTATGCCTTTTTCAATGTCATTGCGCTATTTCTACGTCATTATGCTATTTCTACGTCATTGCGCTATTTCTATGTCATTGCGCTATTTCTGTCATTATGCTATTTCTACGTCATTGCGCTATTTCTATGTCATTGCGCTATTTCTGTCATTATGCTATTTCTATGTCATTGCGCTATTTCTGTCATTATGCTATTTCTACGTCATTGCGCTATTTCTATGTCATTGCGCTATTTCTGTCATTATGCTATTTCTATGTCATTGCGCTATTTCTCACGTCATTGCACTATTTCTATGTCATTGCGCTATTTCTGTCATTGCGCTATTTCTATGTCATTGCGCTATTTCTATGTCATTATGTTATTTCTACGTCATTGCGCTATTTCTACCGTCATTGCGCTATTTCTACGTCATTGCGCTATTTCTACGTCATTGCGCTATTTCTATGTCATTGCAGCTATTTCTGTCATTGCGCTATTTCTACGTCATTGCGCTATTTCTACGTCATTGCACTATTTCTGTCATTGCGCTATTTCTATGTCATTGCACTATTTCTGTCATTGCGCTATTTCTATGTCATTGCGCTATTTCTACGTCATTATGCCTTTTTCAATGTCATTGCGCTATTTCTACGTCATTATGCTATTTCTAATAATAGCGCTATGTCATTGCGCTATTTCTGTCATTATGCTATTTCTATGTCATTGCGCTATTTCTGTCATTATGCTATTTCTCATTGTCATTTGCGCATTTCTATCATGTCATTGCACTATTTCTATGTCATTGCGCTATTTCTCGTCATTGCGCTATTTCTATGTCATTGCGCTATTTCTATGTCATTATGTTATTTCTACGTCATTGCGCTATTTCTACATAATTACGTTATTTCTACGCTTATTGCGCCATTTCTATGTCATTCCTCTATTTCTATCGTAATTTCTACATCATTACGCTATTTCTATGCTCATTGCACTATTTCTACGTCATTACGCTATTTCTACATCATTGCACATGCACAGTCTTTCAGTTTCAGTTTTCAATCCGATCAAGTGTTGACATGTTCTCTGGATTCGGATTAGAAAAGGAATAAACTCCTCTTTCATTCGGATCTGATTAAGGCGTTTACACGAAGGATTTCAGTGTGATTTCTAGCGGAT
The DNA here is from genome assembly GCA_030378365.1 of Hybognathus amarus. Lineage (NCBI taxonomy): Eukaryota > Metazoa > Chordata > Actinopteri > Cypriniformes > Leuciscidae > Hybognathus > Hybognathus amarus. The sequence continues at coordinate 70,687 of JAQIUQ010007532.1, read as the reverse complement.
TATGTGGTTGCGTGTGAGCGTGTTCCAGTGAGGTAAAGGAGTGCACTCCTGAAGTGTGGCGGACTCACTGTTCTTCTGGCTGCTCATCTTCAGCGCCAGGTTCTCCTGCCGGAGCTTGTGGTTCACCTGCTGCAGGTACTTGATGTAGTCGATGGCTTCTGCGCAGAACACCTGACTTATGCATCTGTCAATCAAAACAGACACTCATTTCATTTAATATTCAACAACATTATGGATCTCCTGCATTGACACCATTACATGAGACCTGAACCGAGCTGGACGATGACCTCACAGTCAGCTGCTTTGAAACGGTGTGTATTGTGAAAAGCGCTGTGTAAATACATGTGACTTGACAATCAGACCCTCGTGAGACCCCTAGAGCTCCCAGCATGCACTGCGGCGGCACACACACACCTTGGCGCCGTTGCCCATGACGAGGTCGCGCAGCTCCAGGATCTTGTCGTTGATGGACGAGGCGGTAGCGCTTCTCGATGATGTTGTGTGTCGTGCGTCGCTCGCCCTCTTTCACGACTCCTCCCGGTCCTGTGGTAACAGCCAATCCCTGATCCAGGACCACCCTGGCTCCGCCCCCTGTGTGGGCAGAGCCCGACGAAAGCTGCTTGATTGGCAGCTTGTCTCCGCCCCCCATCACCATGGGAACGGTGGTCAGGATGTTACTGCTCATCAGCGTCTGTGAAAGAGAGCGACGACAACATGGTAAATATTTGCATAACCCACACACAGTAACAGACGTCCTACCCTATCCGTTTATGAGGTCACGAGATACAAGTTTCTTTTCGAAGGTCAGGTATGGTAACCCATACTCAGAAATTGTCCTCTGCATTTAACCCATCCAGTGAGTGCACGCACACACACACACACACATACACTGCAAGCCTTGCTCAAGGCACCTCAGTCAAGTCCTGTCGCTATTGAGACTAGAAAACAAAACCTTCAGGTCACTAGTCTGACTCTAACCATTAGGCCTTTTATTTATTTATTGGCATTGATCATTTTCCACGGCACAGCACTTATTATCTGATGATTCTGATTATGTTCAAGACACATTTAGCTCTCCTCTCTGGGAAAACCACAGACTTCAATCTGTGGAAAACTAGCCATCAGGGGTCAATCTCATCTGAAATGAGCAGTGTTAGGGGATACGCATTACAAGTAGCGTGCATAATGTAATCGGATTACTTTTGTGATGTAGCGAGTAATGCTACGCACAAATAATCTGGATTACATAATCAGATTACTTTTGTGATGTAGCGAGTAATGTTACGCACAAATAATCTGGATTACATAATCAGATTACTTTTTGATGTTACAAGTAACACTCTCAAAATAATATGCGTTAAAGGATTAGTTCACTTTTGAAAAAACTATTGCTGATAATTTACTCACCCCCATGTCATCCAAGATGTCCATGTCTTTCTATCCTCAGTCGAAAAGAAATTAAGGTTTTTGATGAAAACATTCCAGGATTTTCTCCTTATAATGGACTTCCATGGGAACCAGACGGCCCAAGGTTCAAAAGACAGTTAATAACAGTTTCAGATGCAGCTTCAAATGTCTTTAAACGACACCAGACGATGAATAAGGGTCTTATCATGCGAAACGATCGGTTATTTCAAAACGTATTACAAAAATGTAACTTTTTTAAGGACAAATGCTAACCTTGCTCTATTCTGTGAGGCTCGTTTGTAACGTCACGTAATACGTAATTACGTACAAAAGGTCACGGGCGACTTGCTGGAAGTACAGAGTCAGTAAGTTGAAACGCATAGGTTGAAAGTGCAAACTAACTCAAACGCCGTTTACAAAAACAAAACAAAAAAGGAATTAAAAGGTAAAACAACGATGTCGGACATTTTGAACGTAGAAGAGAAAAGGTGAGATGGAGTTTTTCGTGACCTTTTGAACATTATTACATGACGTTACATAACTGTCTTTTGGACCTTGGACCGTCTGGTTCCCATGGAAGTCCATTATATGGAGAAAAATCCTGGAAAGTTTTCATTAAAAACCTTAATTTCTTTTCGACTGAAGAAAGAAAGACATGGACATCTTGGATGACATGGGGGTGAGTAAATTATCAACAAAAGTTTTTTCAAAAGTGAACTACTCCTTTAATACATTTAAAACACAAATACATTTCCAGCCCAAAAGGTTATTGCAGATTAAGTATTGTGAAGAACTGAAAGTAGCTGAAATACAGCTAGTGACGAATGAGGTCACTATAGTGGACAGATGATTCATTAGCACTTCCTCCCAATCTAAAACCACTTGGAAAACGTAACAATGTGACATGACTCCTCAGATGTACAACATGTTTTTACCTGCAGAAATCTCCTAGGATAGAAGGATTGGATGGATATTCCGGAACAACTTGAAAATTCTGACTGGCCGTCGGCCATCTTGGTTTGGAGAAAAAAAAGTGTTCCACATACAAAGTCTTGCCACTGGGTGGCAGTGTGTAGGGTGATGCGTTAGGGTCCACTGGAGTGGATGATGTGCAACTATGCCATCAAAACCCATGCATACGCAATTAAATGCTTTTTAATAGCTATCTACTAAGTGACTTAATGCGTGAAAGGGTTAACATGATAACAAAAATGATACGCCATTATTTAACAATATTTTCTGACAACAGTGTAACAAATAAAAGCAATTTCAGTTTATTATTTGATAGAAAATAAAAAAGACTTGTAAGATACTGCTATTTCTGTGGTGTTGGTGTGGTGTGGCGGCTGCTGGTGTCATGTGACGTACAGGAACCTGTAGTGCGGTGGTCTGGAGGGGCGTGGCGAGGGTCGCTGATGCCCGCGGGATTCTGCACAGTCGACAGAACCTGCGTCCGTCCGGCTTCAGTGTGGTCAGCACCAGAGAGTCCGTCTTCAGGATCTGAGGCTGGTGCACCAGCAGCTGAGGGCCAATCAGAACAGTTTATAGTGTAATACAGTATACACAGGCTGTGAAGTGCAGTGGGAATTGTGGGTAAATGTGTGCATGTGACGTACAGGGGACATGGTGTGCATGGGCGTCGTGGACAGCGTCTGGATGGTCTGACCGGTCGAAGTCAACACACGCTGGTGCTGGATCGTCATTGGCTGGACCTGCGGTGATGTCATGATGCTCTGCATCTGCGGATGGAGGACTGAGAGGAGACACGGCTGTGTGAGGAGCGCTCGCGTGCAGAACGTGATCAGTGTGTGTGTGTGTGTGTGTGTGTGTTTCTCACCCTGGAAGCCCGTGCCGTGGTTCTGCTGACAGATCACCTGGTTCTGGATGAATCGGGACGGGTTGGGGGTCGACGTGAGCATCACCGTCTGCGGCTGCGCCTGCGTCTGCACAGCCAGCGTCTGCATGGGGAACGTCTGCACCTGACCAATCAGAGCAGTGCGTGAGATGTGACGGCTTAATCAACATGGGTTATGTGTCTCGCACCTGGGTGAGTGTGAGGAGGCGTGGCCAGAGAGAGTGAGGGGTGTGGCCAGAGAGTGAGGGGGTGTGGCCAGAGAGTGAGGGGGTGTGGTCAGAGAGTGAGGGGTGTGGTCAGAGAGTGAGGGGGTGTGGTCAGAGAGTGAGGGGTGTGGTCAGAGAGTGAGGGGTGTGGTCAGAGAGTGTGGGGGTGTGGTCAGAGAGAGAGGGGTGTGGTCAGAGAGTGAGGGGGTGTGGTCAGAGAGTGAGGGGTGTGGTCAGAGAGTGAGGGGTGTGGTCAGAGAGTGAGGGGTGTGGTCAGAGAGTGAGGGGTGTGGTCAGAGAGTGAGGGGTGTGGTCAGAGAGTGAGGGGTGTGGTCAGAGAGTGAGGGGTGTGGTCAGAGAGTGAGGGGGTGTGGTCAGAGAGTGAGGGGTGTGGTCAGAGAGTGAGGGGGTGTGGTCAGGTAGTGTGGGGTGTGGTCAGGAGAGTGAGGGGTGTGGTCAGAGAGTGTGAGGGGTGTGGTCAGAGAGTGAGGGTGTGGTCAGAGAGTGAGGGGTGTGGTCAGAGAGTGAGGGGGTGTGGTCAGGAGAGTGAGGAGTGTGGTCAGAGAGTGAGGGGGTGTGGTCAGAGAGTGAGGGGTGTGGTCAGAGAGTGAGGGGTGTGGTCAGAGAGTGAGGGGTGTGGTCAGAGAGTGTGGGGGTGTGGTCAGAGAGTGTGGGGGTGTGGTCAGAGAGTGTGGGGGTGTGGTCAGAGAGTGTGGGGGTGTGGTCAGAGAGTGTGGGGGTGTGGTCAGGAGAGTGTGGGGGTGTGGTCAGAGAGTGAGGGGTGTGGTCAGAGAGTGTGGGGGTGTGGTCAGAGAGTGTGGGTGTGGTCAGAGAGTGAGAGGTGTGGTCAGAGAGTGTGGGGTGTGGTCAGAGAGTGTGGGGGTGTGGTCAGAGAGTGAGGGTGTGGTCAGAGAGTGAGGGGTGTGGTCAAGCTCACCTGTGTGATGGGCTGTGGTCGAGGCTGCAGCAGCGGCGGTGTGCGTGTGTGTATCTGCGTCTGAGTGTGTGTCTGTGCCTGAGTCTGTATCTGTGTGTGTGCCTGAGTCTGTGCCTGTATCTGCGTTGTGTGTGTGTCTGGCTGCTGGTCTGCACAGGTGTGTGTGGGGGGGTCAGGATGGCGCTGGGGGCCGTCAGTGGGAGGGGCCTCACGGGGGCCACAGATCCGCCCCCATCTGATCCTCCGAAGAGATCCGGGAAATCCCCCTGATTACTGACGAACTGCAGCATCTCTGACAGACACAAACACACACAACAGCTGATTTGACTTATGTGTAACGTTAAAATCACAGACGTGAACAAGACGAAAACTCAATAAAATACAGTTTTGAAAGGCAAAAACTATGATGAAAATCTATCAACATTTTCGTCCACGAATAAAAACTAGATGAAAATGTTGGGTAGCACAGCGAATACAGCGCGCGAGGACTGAACTGAGCCTTGATCACGTCTGAATGGACAGATACACACAACATTATGTCTAAATGAGTATTCCCGTAAACACAGTCGCTTGTGTCTTTCCAGAACACACAGTTGTGATAACACTGGACGTGCATCAGCGCACTGGATCCACACACTCGGCCTTAAAGGGACAGTGCGTAATAAACCTAATGCTGTCTGTGCACTGAACATTAATCAAACACCACCAGACAAAGCTCCTTAATAAAGATTAATTAAAGATTAATAAAGATTAAATATATTTAATTTATAGAAATAAATATGTCTGTTTGAAAGAATAAAGAATGTTATAATTATAAAAATGTATATTCATTAACTGGAAAGTCTGTGTTCAAGTGCTTTTATTTAATTGTCATATATTTTTAAAGTCACAGTAGTTAAATCTGAGTCACATTAAACACATTCATATTAACACAGGTCACTGGATGTTTTCTCCAGCGGTATATGATGTATAATGGGTTTGGAAACTGTAGAGAAATCTTTAATTAATGCATTATTGAACTAAACTCGTCAGATTTCAGTGTCGTGGCGGTGAGAGTAACAGTGAAGGCCGTAGACGACTGTGATGTCAGAGATATGAAGCGGTCATGACCCTCACAGCGGCTGATAATGAACACACACTCCATTATTACACAGGCTGTGTAGAGGTGAAGGGGGCGGAGCTTTGATAAAGGTCAATTACTGTCTACCACACTCCTGACCCTGACCTTTGACCTGAGATAATGAGATGAAGGCCAGTGATGATAACACACACGTCTGACCTCGACACGCTGTGCTTTGTGTGTGTGTGTGTGAACACTGATTTACATCATCATCATGAGACACGTCCCAGCGCGTCTCAGGACTGATCAAACCAGTGTTCCCAGTTCCACCACAGCCCAGCCCAAACTCAGCATGAGGACTTGTGTAGATGTGTGTGTTGCTGGACTCATGAGATTCACATCATCTTCTGGATCTTACTGAAGCTTTACAAACACCAGAGAGTGGACACACACACACTCACACACACACACACACACAACGACGGTCAAATAAACACACTTTACTCACTATCACATCAATGTGTAAATGAAAATAATAATCACACATACATGACATGAGTGTGTGTGTCTTTAGAGAGGATCACTGAGACACAGGAGCGGAGTGTGTGTCACATGATCCTTCACAGAGAGGTGTGTGTGTGTGTGTGTGTGTGACATACACTCTTCATCTCTAAACAACACACTCCTTCAGGAGAACTAGAGTCAGCTCATGCTGTAAAGCGGATGTCTAAATCATCAACTATACTGACTGACAATCATCTGATGTCAAGATCATTGTGTGTGTGTGTTGTGTGTGTGTGTAACATTTAGTTTCAATAATGCCTTTCACTGCAATCCCAGTTCAGTTTAATGCTTATCAGTTCATGTGGCCCTGAAACACACACACACACGGCCTTGATACACAATCACAACAACACTAACAACAATAACAATACTATAAAAACACTAACAGCAACAACAACACAACCTATTACACAAATAGACACTCCAATAATAACCAGAACACCATTAAATAACTACACTACTAATAACAACATCTTCATTACTAACAACACAACTACTAACACTAATAACAACACTGATATAATGTGATGATAAACAGGAGTAACCGCATGTGTGTGTGTATCAGTGTACTGGATCTGTGACACTCTTAAAGTGACAGTGGCCTAATAAACCTGCTCGTGTGTGTGTGTGTGTGTGTGTGTGTGTAAACGTTAACCAAACCAAGGAAACATCACTCGCTGCTCTCGACTGAACACCTGATGTAACTTTAATCTATATTTAAACAGTGAAGACTTTGCACTGCTATTTATAACAATTAATTATTAATTTGCTCTACCTGAAAATAACTGTTTAATAACAGACTAACCTGAAAAACTGTTTATTTTTATTTGTATGTATTTTTATGTGTTTGTGCTATTGCTTGTAATTGTATTATTTGCTCTTGTTGTATTACTAATAGTCTTTTAATAATATTTCATATTTTAATGAGTTAGTCTAGTCACTTTTGGTGTCACAACCTTATTTATTAAGGTAACTTCTGGGTCAAGAATAACTATTTTATTAGTTTAATACTTTTTTTGTGGTAAACATCCTTAAGGTTGAGTCCTGAATAATAACACTAAAACCTATAATAACACCTATATCAACACTAATAACAACAATAACACTAGTGACACTAATAACAACAACAAAAACACCAATAAAACAATTCAAATAACTCTAAAAACAACCGCAATGGCAATATTGACAATGATTACACTAATAACAACACATATAAACAACAACAACACTAATTTCATCTAATAACACAGTCAGTACAATATCTAAGATTCATCACACACACGATGATAATGATGATGATGATGATGATGATGATGACTAATGAAGAGTCATCATCATCATCATCATCATCACATCCCAGTCCAGACTCAAACTGGTTTCTCTGCTGCCACAGCTTATAACAATAATCCAGTATTTTTGCGTGTTATCTGAAGGTTTACTGTAACTCGCACATGATAGACACTTTAACAGTGCAAACAATACAGAAAAACACTCGATCTGATCTGATCTGACACACACACACACACACACACACACACACACACACACACACACACACACATCCTCCTCCTCTCTCACCGTCGATGTCTCCCAGTGTGAACTCATCGCCCAGTTCGGCTAAGCTCGGGTCCATCGTGTCCATGAACTCGGAGGCGTCCATCCTCGCGGTAGAGTCGCGAGTCTCTGTCGGGTTATTCGCTCCTCAACACTCGCTCTCCGCATACACACACACACACACTCCGTGGGTTCACTCGCTCGGTTCCGCGGTCGGACGAGCGTTTACCGACCAGACGCGGCCATCTTGCGCCTCAGCAGTGACGTCATTCACAAACAGTGAGAATCACGTCTGATTGGCTCCCGCTCGGTTCTAGCCGTCGTAAGATCAGGCGCTGTTGTCCAATCAGATCGCCCGCTCGAGCGTGGCCTGATTGTACGTCGATGAGCAGAGGCGCTCTAGTCATTTGCATTATCCCCGCCCCTCAGACTGAGCCCCGCCCAGGGCGCTCTAAGTGAATGAAGAGGTCATGAATATGTAATGAGCAGGGAGCGGGTTGGTGAGAGGTCAGTTAAATATGTAAATAAGGCGGAAAAACTCAATGTGTGTGGTTACATCATCAGCATCATCTTCACACAACCTAATTTTAGCGCTTTTACCAGCAGAGGCGATTGAAAAGTTAAATAATATTGATCTATTCTTATTATTAAATAGCATTTCTGACCAAATACCTTTATGAAAAAATATCATCATAGTCCTGCCAAAGCACATTGCGTGTTATATGAAGTTGACATTATGTTTTATGATCAGTTATAAAATGATGAAAGGTTATAAACCGACATCTGTTTAAAACATGCTTCCCAGTTTAGATACATTTATATGTCAACTTGATAACACTCGATAAGCAATAAAAGTCTGTCAACAGAACACAGGGTTTATATGTGGAAGGGAGATAATTGTATTGTTATAATTGTAATATATTACCTAGCTTTCTGTCTTATAACCCATAATAAAATCAAATTGCAGTCCTTTCAGAACTCCTTTGAAGACTCATAAATCAGTAAAATCTTGTTTTATTGAAAATACATCAACATTTTCCCCAAATCACCCCAAAGCAAAATAAAAATGAAAATATCATGATTGGCTTAATAAAACGCTGGTAATCGAGAGGGAGGAATCAAAAGCATGATGAGTTTTATTGGGTTATTCAGAATAAAATAACTAATATTTTCTCTCTTGTAAATGTGAAATATAATTCCAGTATTCCAGAGTGGGAATGGTTAAACATTAATCATAAATCATTCAGGCTTTAACTGGTGAAATACCGTCAGGTGTGTGTGTGTGTGTGAAGCGCTAGTATGATCATTAAAAGCCTCAGTCTCAGATTCTTCACGTGTGTTTATTTGTGTTCAGCTGCATCAGAAAACACACACACACACACACACACACACACACACACACACACACACACACACACACACACACACACACACACACACACACACACACACACACACACACACACACACACACACACACACACACACACACACACGTGTTCAGTCCACATCTGATCTCACTGCGCCAGAGATCAACACGTCACACACTGTTCAAACACACAGTTCAACCTGGAGTTCAGTCAAATCTGCTCAATACAAAACATGTTTATCATAAATGAGTGAAGAGCACAGCGTTTGAATGCAGGTTTATATCAAAACTAATTCAAAATGTGATTTTCATGTTGAAAATGAATCTATGAATCTGAGGTGATCAGATCAGAGAGAATAAGAGCTGAGATTCCTCCATTTGTTCATCAAAGTTCGACCTGGAGTAAAGAGAAGAACTGAACACACTGTTTGAATGCTGGTTTATATCAAAAGGTAAAACTAGTTTAGATGTAAAGTTATTGCTGAGAGTAGAGTGGCAAGTAAGCATGTGAGCGCCACATGTCCTTCACTTGTTCCAGTGGATCTCGTAGGAGTTGCGTTCGCTGACGCTGTTTTCCGCGGACCGCACTTCTCTCCTTTACCACTTTGACGACGAATCCCTCCGGCCAGAGCGACTCCCACCGCCGCTCGCCCGATCTCGGCTCCAGGGATGCGCAGTGGTCGTTCCGATGCCGTTCAGTGTGGTCGAACTGGCCACAGCTTCCGCCCCCTAGCCCCGCCCCCAGTGCTGACCCTGCCCCCACAGCTCCACCCACTCCTGCGGCCACGCCCACCACCACAGCCCCCATCGCCCCCACCCTGCTGCAGAGCTTCCAGCGCGGCGTCGGCCCGGCCCGCGGCCTCGGGCTCCGGCTAGGGCCCCCACCGCCCCGCCGACCCCCCCGCCTGTCACTGCTCCCCAGAGCCACCGCCGTATGTCCGCTCAGCGGCCGCCACGAGAGCGCCTGAGGAGACTCCGGCTAGCCCCGCCGAGCCCGCCAGCGCCAGGAGGGGCCGCGGCTCCAAGAACGAGCCCCGGACCGCCACACCCGGTGGCCCCGCGGCCACCAGCACCTTCACGCGCTCCAGGACCTTCCCAGAGAGCGCGGCTTCGGCCCGCATGTGGCTCAGAGCCGACCGCAGCGCCTGCCGTCTGCTGCCCGCTCCAGCTCCTCCACACTGAGAGAGAGAGAGAGAGAGAGAGAGAGAGAGAGAGAGAGAGAGAGAGAGAGAGAGAGAGAGAGAGAGAGAGAGAGAGAGAGAGAGAGAGAGAGAGAGAGAGAGAGAGAGAGAGAGAGAGAGAGAGAGAGAGAGAGAGAGAGAGAGAGAGAGAGAGAGAGAGAGAGAGAGAGAGAGAGAGAGAGAGAGAGAGAGAGAGAGAGAGAGAGAGAGAGAGAGAGAGAGAGAGAGAGAGAGAGAGAGAGAGAGAGAGAGAGAGAGAGAGAGAGAGAGAGAGAGAGAGAGAGAGAGAGAGAGAGAGAGAGAGAGAGAGAGAGAGAGAGAGAGAGAGAGAGAGAGAGAGAGAGAGAGAGAGAGAGAGAGAGAGAGAGAGAGAGAGAGAGAGAGAGAGAGAGAGAGAGAGAGAGAGAGAGAGAGAGACATTAACACTCACTCTTCTGAGCTCAGCCACGAACATCTCTTCCTTTCACCATTAAACTCACTAATATTACATTAATCATTCTATCTATCCGTCCGTCCGTCATATCCGTCTATCTATCTATCTATCTATCTATCTATACTTCTCTCTATGACCCCATTTACACCTGGCATTAAAATGCGATCTGTATCTGGATAAGTTATCCGGATAATAAAAAACGCATGTTAATGCAAGGTGTAAATGCGTTGTGATCGGATCGTGATCGGATCTGCCTGACCACATCTGGAGGTAGTCTGGCTCGCATTGTGTTCGGATCTTTACTAGGTGTAAACGCAATCCGTATCAACGTGATCGCATTCGTACCTGCCAAACGTCATCCTGGTAGACTCGTGGCATACAGTTGCTGTACTTATCCCAAAGAGATGAGAGATTGTCCTGTACCCAGACCCTGTGGCATAATACCAAAGCGAAGCTGCAACTCTCTTCTCCACAGACACCGACGACAGAGTATTTCTTCTCCGTGACAGCAGAAGCCGCAACTTCTCGCAGATGTAGTCGAACAACGCCTAATTCACGCCGCAGTAATTTTTTACCGCGTCTTTGCATTTACTTAACATTGAAATCACTCGTGCCTGACGCGCTATTCGTTTCTGACATATCGATCCTACACCTGCCATGTTGACAAACTACAGCTGATATCCCGCCACCTCAGTTCTCACGCGCAGGTGTCACTCTGGACGACAGAGATCCGAACTCAATGTGGATAACGAGAACGCATTCAAAATACAAGGTGTAAACGCAAAGTACCCTTATTATCCGGATAACTTATCTGGATACAGATCGCATTTTAATGCCAGGTGTAAAATGGGGTCTATCTATCTATCTATGTATTATCTATGTATCTATGTATCATGTGATGACTATCTGTCTATCATCGTTCCATCTGTCCATCTGTCCATATCGATCCATCCATCTATCGATGTCCATTCCGTCCATCTGTTGATCTGTCCCATCTGTCCATCTGTCCATCTGTCCATCTGTCATCATCCATCCATCCATCCATCTATCTATCTATCTATCTGTCATTTCTCTGTCTATCTATCCGTCTGTCCGTCTATCTATCCGTCTGTCCGTCCATACTCCTGTCTGTTGCCGTCTATCTATCCGTCTGTCTGTCTATCCGTCCGTCCATCCATCCATCCATCCATCCATCCATCCATCCGTTGAAGTAAGAGTGTGTGGTCCTCACTGCTGTGTGTGCGGCGCTGCTGCTCGTCCCGTACGGCTCTCTCGGCCTGCAGGAACAGGGCACTGGAGTACCAGGCTCCGGCCCGCGCGCTCCAGCATCTCCTGCACCGTCTCCAGCAGGAGGCGCACCTGCGCAGCGGTCCTCCAGCGCCCTGTTGTTGAGGAGGCAGTAGCGCCCGGCGCAGCGGCTCAGCAGGCAGCGTTAGCGGCTCCGGAGCGTATCCGGCCCCCAGGAACGCCTCCATCCCCCCTCCTCCAGCTCGTCCGCGCGTGTGAACAGCACCACCGTGTGGCGGAGCGCCTCCTCGCCGAACACACGCAGCATCTCCGCCACGGCGCGCTGCTCCTCCTCCGTGAACCGGCCCAGAGGCACCACCAGCAGAAGGCGTGCCGGCCCCGGAGCCGTCAGCGACACACACTCGCCATCTCGCCGTGAACGTGACTCGCGTCGACCCGCGTGTCGCCGATCCCCGGCATGTCCACCACCAGAACCCTCTTCATCCCAGCGCACTCCTCTTCCTCGCGCAGATCCGCCGCACCGCACTCACACACGCGCGTCACCGAACTTGCACGCAGCGCAGACAGGAAGTGACGTCGCCCTAAGATGGTGTTTCCTGTGGCGCTCTTGCCTGAGCCCGGTCCCGGCCAATCAGAACGAGTCTCAGCTCCGCCCCCTCTCGCTCCTCCTCAGACCCCCACTGATCTGGAGTCAGAAAACTCACAATTACTTTCATGATCTTCATTAATAACCTGTTATGCCACAGAATGTAATACATCAACAAAGAAGTTTCTTTCACGACTCCAATTAATATTGTTGCACTTTTTGGACTATCGTAATACACAATTCAATACAAAACATTTAATAATTAACGAAGTTTCTCAACATGGGGGTTAAATTAAGATTTTTTTATTTGTTTACATATTACGTATACTTTTTACTAATAAACTATAAATTCAGTGTGTTTTTTCTGGCTTATAAGAAAAGAAAAGAATGTAAAAATATTTGTAAGATATAGACTTTGTGACCTTGAAAATTTTATTACCTTTATTTTCAAGTTCCAGATTTATAATATTATGCCAACTGAAAATATGTTTAATTTCCATCACTGATATACATCATCAGCTTGATAACATCCCAAATAAATATAGAACTCCAACTGACAAAAAAGAAATGCAGTTAAAATGAGAAAAAAGTGTTAATTAAAAAAAAAAGTAAATATAACTTATTCATATACTAATAAAATAGTAAAGAGAGTTTGAACTAAAATGTATGTTAGATGTTGTTTTCCGTCCAACATCAGTAAAGTTACATGTTTGGTTATTTTAAGTAAACAATTCCTAATGTTCTAGGAAGGAACACACTTTAACGGTTTAACAGTTTTAACAAACTTTATCAGTTATTATAACCATTAACTAACGTTCCTAGAATCTTTGTGTGACAAAATGTTTTCTAGGGTTGTTTTATATATATATTTTTTCATAATGATGATGTTAACAGAACCATGAGACACATAGTTAACAGGGACACATGTAGGTTAGATGAACAAACTTTAGCTGTTTAGAAGTAAACAAACACAAGTTAGTGATACACAAAACAGGCCTATGTCGCACACACTGATATGTACACACCTGGAAAAGCGTTTCCAGACATGATGTGAGCATCAGATCGACACTGACAGTGTGTGTTGACGGACTCGCGCTGATTCTGGAGGGTTTGTTGTTCTTTAGTTTTCCACATCTGTGTTTCAGACTCGCACTGCGCATGAGCGGAAGATCAGACGTCATCAGGGAGCGTTTGAGTGAGAGGATTTGGCGCCTCCTGCCGGACACTCGAAGAAACACTCACACGGACTCAGTGTCAGAAACTGATCAAATGCTGACAGTGTTTATGAATAGGACAGTTTTATTTTTCAGGACCATTGTTCCAGGCCTAGACAGATGACTTTGGATTTAGAGGCAGAAATGTGAGTGTTGATAGAATGAAACTGAAAACGAATTATTCAACAATAGCTACTAAATTATGGATGTGTGGTTTATGATCAGATTTTCTTTCAGTTTCGGTTTCACGTCATGCCGCAGCTCGAGTAATGGGCGTGGCTTAAGGATGCTGTCTCAATGACGCAGAACTGCAGAAGGAGAAGCTCCACACCAGTTATTAATGCTCATCCAATTTCTCTAATATTTTCCTAATTGAGATTCAGACTAACTGGAACATCAGCTCGACTCCTAGTGAGTTTGCGTTTTCCGGCAACGGATTTTATGCAGATGGGTTTATTTATTGATATAGCCTAAGGAATGACAAACAATGTTGAATGTATTTATTGTTGTTTTAGGGAGTATTTTCCCGCGCTCGATCTTCCTGCAGTGTGATAGAGTAACGGCGGGTCTGACACACACACACTCCTCCGGTAAGAGAATATCCCACAGGAGTTATTAATGTAAACACAGCGGCGCTCATAAATAATGATGTGATGAGGGGGTAATACGATAATAGCAATGAAGGTGATAATAGCCTATATTAAGATAAATAATGACATTAATTAAATATATTTAATATTTCTAAGTATTTCTCCAAATCATATTATTTTTTCAGCCTGTTCTTTTCCAAACCGGGCACGAGCCATCCAAAGTGCGCTGTTTGAAAAAATCCAAAGTGTTGTTTTTTAAGGTTAAATGATAAGTAAAACTATAGGATAATCAAAGTAAAACTCTCTCACTGCGCTCGTGCCCGCCGCGAGAAAAGCGTGTGCGCGTATACTGAGTCAGAGCTTTATCTGTGAGCTAACAGAGTTTTACTATAAGAACCTTCTCCACATATTCATTGGTTTCTTGACGTCAGAGGAACGTGTTCTGAAAGGTATAATGTTCCTCAAACGTTCTTTCAAATTTATTTTGATTTAAAATTCAACATTCTAGAAACGTTCATTTGTAACATTCCAAGAACATAAAAATGTCCAGTTTCCCGAATGTTGCTAGAATGTTATTTAAAGGTTGATATGATGAAACACCTGCTGTGGTCTTCCAACCAATCAGAAGAATCCTGTTTTCCTCAAATCTAAAGTTCCTAAACTCATGATCTGTTGGTAAAAAATCTGATTATTATATTTTTTATATATTTTAAAAAAAAATAACAAAAGATTCTAAATTTACTTAATAACGTAAAAAAAAACAATGGCCAAAAATCTGTAATTGTATACTATATTAACAGATGTTAGAATTAATTCTTAAGAAAAACAGGATTTCAGATAAAATAAAATTAACATTTTTAGTTTGAACAGTTGACTAAAATGAGCAAAAAGCTGATGTTGTAAATGGTATAGTGATGAGTGATGTATTGTAAATAGTTGTTTTAAAAGACCAGCCCCTTTTTAGCAAATCGAAAGTTACTTCATTGATTGAGACAAGATCTGTTAAGGGATAAAAACAATAAAAAATAAAATACAAATGCAAAAAGAGAGAATGTAAAAATAAACATGTTACAAAATTTACGTCAGAATGTGCCGTACGCGACGGAGATGAGTCGGTGTCTTCCCCGTCTAGCAGACTTTAGCGGTGTACCCTTCGGACGGGAGCGCGGCGTGGGAGCAGCTTTAATTAAACTAACACTGGACGTCGGATAGACGTGCAGATCATGTCTACATTGGGTCCGTCGGTCCATGACCAATTCTGGACAACTATTCGACGTCCAAACTAGGTCCACTATTTGGACATCCAACCATGACCCAATTTGGACGTCATGTTGACGTTCATCATTTGACTGTTGAACTGGGTCATTTTTTTGGACCTCATTTGGACGTCTATTACAGGTGGCGGAAATTTACATGATTAATATGCAATATTCTTTTTATTTACAAATATCAACATTGTTGTTATCAACATGATTAATACATATGAATGCAGACTATTTTTAACTATTTAAGATAGTTTTCCAAAAACTGCATTTGATTGTCTCGAGCAGAAGGTGGTAATTGACATGTAAAGGTGTGTAGCTCAAACAGAGCGTTGGTGCTTTTGAAACGGCCATGTGTAATGCATTGTAAGTCACTGTGGATAAAAGCATCTGCCAAATGCAAAAATATTTAAATACATGGTTACAGATAACATCCTTTAAAAATGTCCTTTAACTTTTTCAAACATGGGACTGCAGTTATAGAAGTTATAGAAGATACTAAATTTGATGTTGAAAAGACATCCACAAGCGACCACATTTGGTCCCACCGACAGTCAATATTAGATGTGCAAAAGACGTCCGCCTGACGTACAAAACCCCCAAAACACCGTTATATATATACTGTATATTGAAATAAAAAAAATTGTTTTCATAATGATTCATTCCTCTGTATGTGAAACCCAGATGCACTCACTCATGCTTTCTTACATCTTGCTAATGCCAACTGCACTTCTAGACTTCTCCAGGTCACCTGTGTCTCGGTTCCTAGTGTTCAGCCTGTTTTTGTATTTCCCTGTCTACCTTTTTCTTGTTTGAACTGTCTTGCTGCTATTTTACCTTTGCCTAAATTACTCTTTCATTAAACACAAGACATAAGAAAACTACACATTTGACTTGCTTTCCGCGCAAGCGTTACAATAGTCATTATTCAGTTTTTCTTCGTTTCTGATGTCGCAGTACATCATACTTTCATGAAATCATGCAACATACTCTCCTTGAATGTGTACATCGTTCTGTGAAGAAAATTGTGTTTTCTGTTCATAATGTTTACCAGATACTCTAACAGTGTGTGTGTGTGTGTGTGTGTGTGTGATTGACAGAAGTACTCCAGATTTTGGCCACCCCAACAGTAAGTCCATTAAATGAATTGTCTCTTTACTGTGAACATTTATCAGTCAGTGTACTGCAGTGTTTGAGCTGGGAAGCGGTGCCGGTGCTCTCTTACATTGGCACATCATCACAGTTGAGATTTCTACAGCAAAACACAAAACTTGGAGATATTGCTCATACAACAACAATTTAGGCTATTGTTAGACTATTTATTTACAACATAAATGTAGCCTATTTAAAGAAGTTGTGTGTGTGTGTGTGTGTGTGTGAAAACGGAACTCCAAAAATACGTATATGGTGAGATTATTTTATTGAATTAAATGCATTTATGGTACACTCTAAATAATTCTCTTAATTACATTTTTAACCCAACATTTGGGTTTGTCCATATTTTACCCAAATTTGGGTTGAAACAACCCAGCATTTTTTTAAGAGTGTAAGATTATTATATTTTCATGTCAATCTGTGTTCATTATGACCACGAACGGTGCGCTGTCACTTTAATTCAGCGTTCGCAGCACAGCAGAAATAGACTCGTGTGTAAACGATCTCTACACATATGATACACACTGCAAACGGAGTGTGTGTGAAACGGGCGTGACTTTTTCAGTCAGTGGAGTATCGGCTACATGCGGAGGAGTAGCGGTACACAAGACAAGAGCAGGTACACTTCAGAGTAAAATGCAGAAGTGCCGCGACTGCTAACCGGTCGAGTCCTGCCCACTTCCAGCACTGCACCACTGATGTTTCAGGATATTAAACGAGCATTTCAGTGTTTGATTTTTCTCTTCTCCTGTGAAGAATCTTTAAATGTTTTTGGTTGGTTTTCTGTTCGTCTTTTATACTATGTGATATATGAGGACATTAATAAATGATTATGTATATTTCTAGTGCAGAAAAAGAGAATAAAATGCACATGGAAGAGACTTGTCTTAAACTTTAGGGTTGTTGATATTATTTCTGTTGTATGTTCATCAGATTCACTAACTGTGTGTTTTTACTGTGTTGTTTTGCAGTGAGTGAAGATTCAGATCGGCTCAAAAGTAAGTCCATCTAACAGAAAAGTGTTGTTAGCGTTTCTTCTTATGTCCAGTAGATGGAAGTCCTGCTAAAGTTCACTGCAAGTATTACATCAGAAACACTTGTATCCTCTCATACAGCGAACACTGAGCCCATGACTGCTGTTAGCCATATCCTGCTGACTGTAAACACTGTTCAACTTGACACTGCCAGATTTACTTGTAGCAAATATACTATTTTACTACCACATTTGACAAAACAAAACGTAAATGCATAATATGTAAGACAACAACTCCCACAATGCACCACATTGCACAGCTCCGCAAGCCACACCCACTAATCCTGAACGGCGCACACATCAGAGAAATCACTCTTCCGTCTACAAGGCTAACGAAATTCATTTCACACAAAATTTCTAGTGTAGGCCGTGGCGAGCAGGACGATCGAGAGGGAAGTAAGAAGACGTACAGTCTGCAAGATGTCTGTTAAAGATCTCTTCATCTGGAAAGCATCTGATAGACATCTTTAAGATGTTAGTTTAACACACATTCTAAATCATTTCATCTTAAAGACATCTTCTATGTGACCTCTAAAAGGAAATGTCCTATAGACGTATGAGCAGATACAGCAAACACTCTAAAATAATACGTCTTCCAGATGTAAACACACATCAAATAGATGTCTCGCAGATGCAATAATGTTAAATACGCTTAAAATTAGTATTAGCATTTCGCAAGAAAAATAATAAACTTATCTTCCCTTAACTGGCCAGAAATACTTCTAATTTTTTCTAAAGTAAAGTTTCTTAAAAGTACTCCAATTTTAGGTTGGTCAGGTTACAACTTAGCCTGACTTCGTCATACTCATATTCTAATGAAAATATGAGTCTAAAACCGCTCCATTAAGCTTTGATAATGAGGCATGTCTTAACCGAACCAGGAAAAAACAACAACTCTGCACTCAATTGGATAGTCGATAGACCTACAACCAATCAGAGCAACGCAGTAAGTCAACTCCTTTGCATAGCGCAGTTTACTTATTTTAGAAGTAAAATAACGAGTGTTGCTTCTTTTACTTATTCCTCCATGAGTGCGACCAAAGGAGAAACCACAACGACCACAGGCTTTTCATTACGTCCATCTTCTTCAGTTACCATCGGAGCCAGCTGAATGAGTTACACCTTTCCCGAATCATGTGGGAAGGACGGCAAAATATCTTTCCGATCGACAAATGCCTTGATTGCAGTTTTCTGTTTGTCTATTAAAATTAATGCACTGTCGATTTATTTTACAACAGACGCGACAGTGGAATCTATACATCTCAATCCTCCAGCTGCAGTCATCTCTGAGGAGACCAGTTAGCGCTCTTTGATAACGTGATGATTACGTAACTGCAGATCATCTGTCCATCATCGTATATAAGCCCGCTCTGGCAATTTGATTGGCCTGAACGTTTCTCGTCAGATCAGTAATTACTCCTCAATGGATTCGAGTCCAGACCGAACTTCCTGACCAAAAAATGTTTGTGGGCGGAGTTCGAGCTGGCATCCAGGCTAGTTACAAGTGTAAAAACAATGTTAAATCATTGCCAGCTAACAGATTTTTTGTTATAAGAACTTTCTCCAAATATATTTAGTGTTGGTTCTGGGAACATTAATGGTGCGCGAATAGCACGTCCGGCGTGAATGATTGCAATGCTAAGCCAATGCAAAGATGCGTTACATGCTGTAAAAATTCCTGCGGCGTGAATGAGGGCGTAAAGCGCGGCGCGGAAGATGCGAATACACCTGGAATCGCGTCTGCCGCGATTGAAAAATCTGAACTTTGGCGGTCAATTTACGCCGCGTTAACCAATCAGGAGCCTAGCTACTTGCTCACGTAGTGAAGGATCTGGATGCTTCAATAAATTGTTTTGTAATATGACTAAATGCATGGTGGGATTCTTATGCACAACAAAGCAAATATTTTATTACTTAGTTTTATTTCTATATATGAGACGTGTTCATTTTGTGTGTGTTTGATTTGTGCTTGTATTCAGTTAGCTTCTGTTCAGCCTGTCCTTGTCGGTCGTTGTTAATGTTTCGGTGTCTTTGTGAGTTTGTGGATCTTCAGCCCATCTACCTGCCTGTACCAGTTTGTTTAGTTTTGTAATAGTTAATGTTTGAATTGAAGCTTTGCCTCAGTCTTTCTTTCTACACACACTACAACCGTGACTAATTTAAAACAATTTTAATGAACTTATTTTAGATACTAGTTCTGTCTTATCTTTAGTCGCGTCAAGTCATCTCTAGGCACACTGAGTAATGAGAAAAGACAGAATGCTAAGTTATTATAATTCCTAAAGCATAAATAACATTTTAAATTCCTCTCTTTCTCAGATCTGAGGATTGTGCTGTTGGGTAAAACTGGATCAGGAAAGAGTTCAACAGGAAACACCATCATCGGCGACTGTAAGTTTAATCAAGGTGTGTCCACCGAGTCTGTTACTGAGACACCGTCAAAGACACGTGACTGCAGTGGAGGAGGACAAAACCATCTCAGTGATCGACACTCCAGGACTATATGATACATCAGTGAGTGAAGAAGAACTGAAGAAAGAGATCGAGAAGTGCATCTACATGTCTGCTCCTGGTCCTCATGTGTTTCTGCTGGTTATCAGACTGGGTGTGAGATTCACAGAAGAAGAGAAGAAAACAGTGAAATGGATCCAGAAACACTTTGGAGAAAAAGCTTCTCATCACACCATCATTCTGTTCACTCACACTGATTATCTGAAGGGGCTTTCATTAGATGAATATATCAGTGAAAGTAATGATCTCAAGGCTCTTGTTAATGAGTGCAGTGGCAGATTTCACTCATTCAACAATGAAGACATGAGTAATCGCTCTCAGGTCACAGAACTGCTGCAGAAGATTGATGAAATGGTGAGGGTCAATGGAGGACAGCACTACACCAATGACAGATTTCAAGAAGCCCAGAGAAGGATTCAACAAGAGGCTTCAAAACAAAAACTGAAAGTCAATGTGCAAACAGCACTAACAGCAGTAGGAGGTGGGGTAGTGGTGGTAGGAGCGGTAGTAGGAGCGGCAGCAGTGGGAGTGGCAGTAGTACTAGTAGGAGCAGGATTAGGATTCTTAATAGGATTCTTAATAGGAATATTTGAAGCAGGAATGGCAGTAGGAGGAGCAGTAGCATTAGGAGTGGTAGTAAGAAGGGATGGAGGAGGAGGGAGGGCCAGTAGGGGCAGTAGTAGGAGGGGCAGTAGTAGCGGCAGTAGAAGATGGGAGAGTTGTGGCAGTGGCAGTAGAAGGGGGAGTTGTAGCAGGAATAGCAGCAGCGGTAGCAACATTAGCAATAGCAAAAAGAAAATAAGGGCCATAATTAATCTGATTGAACAACAAAGGCCAAATCTTCATTTACTCATTTCCAATTCCGTTCTCTATAAGATTTGATGAGAATTGGATTTTTGAGTTTTTTTAGATTGCCATGTGTAGTATATACTGTATGGTATGTATTGATTATTTAATCTGTTGTATTGTGATTGTAAAAACCGGAAAATATTGTCTCTCATTCTCTTCCCAAACAAAAGTGCTATTTCATAGACAAAGTCAGTTCTATATAAACACATTCGTCAGATGTGTTAATTTATTCAATTATTTCTGGTTCTTGAATCTGATTAGCTGAGAGGCTTTTTTAGAGTCATCCGAACATTCCACCCAGTAACAGCACTCTAACCGTTGCTAAGTTGGGAGATCTGCCTGCACCATTCTACATGAGAAGTGAACTGAGCTGGACAATGACATCGCGGTACTCCAATTCCTCAACAGTGCTGTCAACACGATTTCAATATATTTAGTCGTGATTCATCGCATTAATGTCAGATAGTTAGCTCGCGATTAGTTCGCGATTGCTCACATTTTTATCTATTCTAAATGTTCTTCTTGATTTCTTTTTTGTCCCGTTTTTTTTTTCTACATTTTTAGTGGCTTTATCAGAGATGGATCAAGAGGTCGATAAAAATGTTTCGACAATATTTTTATGCCGCCAAAAGCGGAATCGAAAACCTCATTTGGAACCGCGCACAGCACAGGAGCTCAGCGCAGACTCGAACTCTGATCGTCTCGCTCACGAGATCTAGTGAGAAGTGCTTGAGTTCAGTGAAGAACCAAATGTCAAGTTTAAACCAGTTTAAAGGCAGATGAAAGCACCGCTGACAAAAATGAGAAACACTGCCGTGCAACGATGCAGTCAGAATCTGATTGATACTGAATCCATTTAGCCTACCATGGATTTACTGTAAGGTTAGCCTAGTAATATTAACTGCACCATGAAATGTGGGATATACATATTGAATTGTATAATATTATTAATGTAGACAATGTATTAAATGACTAATGGAATATAAGTACAGTATTTAATAATGTATTTAACTGTTAGGCTACTGTTTTTCATACAAATACCACAGAAACCATAAAGTTATGCCATGATAGTGAGGTGCTAAGTTATAGGCTATACCTGGTTTTATACTGTGGTTATCATGATCTAAATGCATAAGACTGAATGACCAACTGGTTAAACTTAAGACAACTCAAAACAGTCCAGAATATAACTTTTTACCAAATAGAAATGTCGTACGTTACATTTAACGATACAAGAAAAGTCTCGGTTCACGTATGTGACCCACCGTTCCCTGAGTAGGGTCTAACGAGCGTTACGTCGGAATGACGGAGACTGCGGGGTTTCGACATAGAAAGCCAATCTCTCTTCGAGAATAAAAACAGAGTCGGCCAATGGCGTGCACACGCCTTGGGTCTGCGGAATTTGCATAGCGTATCTCCGCCACCCCTCGTGGGTATAAAAGGAGGAAGCGGGACGCAACCGCAGTATGTCTTCGCTGAGGAGCCGAGACTGAACTCAGGCGTCTACCCAGCGGTACAGCGGAAGTGGCAGGGAGACGTAACGTGTTCTCTGTTCAGGACGTTACTCTCGAGTACGTCCGTGTTATGCACAGGGTAACGAGGCGGTGGCCCCCGTGAATCACGCCACTTTCACAGCTGTCTTCACAGTTCCCTGGGAAGCCAGAGCCCGGCGGTCCAGTGTATAATGACGCTAGTCCCTTAGGACAGGAATACCAAGGTACACTGGGAAGCATATCTCAAGAGAAATATGCCCAGAATGCCTACCCGCAGGGAGGACTTAGGAATACACATATGACCCGGAGGGCTGCATATGGAGGAACACTGGAGTGACCAACCGAAGGTGGCTGAACTTAACTCCAGGGGTGGCAAGGTGGCTTGCCGAGGGAAGACACATGCTCAGAGAGGCTTACAGTGGATAAATACACATGTGGAGGTTACCGCAGGAACCTGTGCACACGGAGGCACCTCGCCGACGCCCAGTGACAGACACTGGCGCCAGCGTCAACAGTGCTGGAGGACTCAGGGCTTCAACGGAAGGCTCAGCTGAGGAAAATTCGCACTTATCCAGTCCGTGGAGTGGAATGGCGAGCAAGCGAAGACACCTGAGCGGGTCCAGTACTAGCCGGTTGAGCGAGTACAAGAGAGGACACAGGCTCCACTCGGAGATTATAAAATCTGGCGAATGTGTTAGGTGTCGCCCAGCCTGCAGCTCTGCAGATGTCTGCTAGCGAGGCGCCATGCGCTAGAGCCCAAGAGGAAGCCACACTCCGGGTGGAGTGGGCCGTCACACCAAGGGGGCACGGTCGACCTTGCTGCTGGTAAGCCAAAGCAATAGCGTCCACTATCCAGTGAGACAGCCGCTGCTTTGAGAGAGCCCTTCCCTTCTGGCTCCCACCATAACAGACAAAGAGCTGGTCTGAGGTCCTGAAACACCGCGTTCTGTCTACATAAGCACGGAGTGCACGTACTGGACAGAGCAGTGCCAAGGCTGGGTCTGCCTCCTCCAGGGGCAGCGCTTGCAGGTTCACCACCTGGTCCCGGAAGGGAGTGGTAGGAACCTTGGGCACATATCCAGGCCGGGGTCTCAAGATCACGTGAGAAATAGGCCGGCCCGAACTCCAGGCACGCTTCGTCAACGGAGAATGCGTGCAGGTCCCCTACCCTCTTGATGGAGGCCAGTGCAACCAGGAGCGCTGTCTTCATAGACAGGAACTTAATCTCAACTGATTGCAGAGGCTCAAAGGGAGGCCTCTGCAGGGCACTTAAAACCACTGAGAGGTCCCAAGAGGGTACGAGAGGGGGGCGAGGAGGATTCAGTCTCCTCGCTCCCCTCAGGAACCTGATGATCAGGTCGTGCTTTCCCACAGACTTACCTTCAACTGCATCATGAAAAGCGGCAATAGCAGCCACATAGACTTTCAGGGTGGAGGGAGACAGCCTTCGCTCCAACCCTTCTTGCAGGAAGGAAAGCACGACACTGATCGAGCATCTCCGGGGGTCTTCTCGGCGAGAAGAGCACCAGTTGACGAAGAGGTTCCACTTCAACGCATAGACGTGTCTAGTGGACAACGCTCTAGTGGAAGTGATGGTAGCTGCCACCGCAGGTGGCAGGGTACTCAAACCTGCCTCGTCCCATCCAGGAGCCACACGTGCAGCTTCCAGAGATCGGGACGAGGGTGCCATAGGGTGCCCCGTCTCTGAGAGAGGAGATCCGTCTCAGAGGGATAGGCCAAGGAGGTGCTGTCGCGAGGAGCATCAGTTCGGAGAACCAGGTCCTGGTGGGCCAATATGGGGCTACCAACAAGACCTGCTCCTCGTCCTCCTTGATCTTGCACAGAGTTCGTGCGAGAAGGCTCACTGGGGGAACGCATACTTGCGTAGGCCCTGCGGCCAGCTGTGCGCCAGTGCATCTGAGCCGAGGGAGCCCTCGGTCAGGGAGTAGAATAGGGCGCAGTGGGACGACTCGTGGGAGGCAAACAGATCTATCTGAGCCGTCCCCGAACTGGTCCCAAATCAGCTGGACCGACTGGGGATGGAGCTCGCCATTCGCCGGAGATAGGGCGGACCCTGGACAACTCGTCGGCTGCCAGGTTCCGATCTCCTGGAATGTAGATAGCACGAAGGGACCTCAGGTGCTTCTGACTCCATAATAGGAGGTGGCGTGCGAGCTGCGACATCCGGCGTGAGCGTAGACCACCCTGACGGTTGATGTACGCTACTGTGGCCGTATTGTCTGATCGGACAAGTACGTGTTGACCCCTGAGCAGTGCCCGAAAGCGGTGCAGGGCCAGGCGTACTGCCAGCAGCTCGAGGCAATTGATATGCATAAGGCACTGGGGTCCTGTCCAGGAACCCGCGGCTGCATGTCCATTGCACATGGCTCCCCAACCCGTGGTGGAAGCATCTGTGGAGACAACAAGATGCCTGGAAACTCGCTGAAGAGGGACACCTGCCCGTAAAAAGCTGAGGTTCGTCCACGGGAAAAAGGTCTGATGGCAGGTCGGGGTCACTGGAACCCTGAGCGTGCCGCGATGCCATGCCCACCTCGGGACTCGATCGCGAAGCCACAGCTGAAGCGGTCTCATATGAAGCAAAACCGAGCGGCGTTGCCGCGGCTGCGGATGCCATATGCCCCAGGAGCCTCTGAAAGTTTCAGTGGGACCGCACTCTTGCCCTCGAACTGTCGAAGACAAGTCAGCAGTGAGTGCGCGCGCTCGTTCGTGAGCTGCGCGGACATGGCGACCGAGTCTATCTCCATACCGAGAAAAGAGATCCTCTGCACGGGGCAAAGTTTCCTCTTCTCCCAGTTGACCCGAAGGCCCAGACGGGATAGGTGCCGAAGCACCAGGTCTCTGTGTTCGCAAACCTGAGCTCGAGAGTGTGCTAGGATCAGCCAATCGTCGAGGTAATTCAGGATGCGAACCCCGTGTTCGCGAAGGGGAACAAGGGCTGCCTCGACGATCTTCGTGAAGACGCGAGAGGGACAGAGCCAACCCGAATGGGAGAACCGCATACTGATATGCCTGGCCCTCGGAGGCAAACCGAAAGAAGACGGTCTGTGTCAGAGGTAAGATGGAGACATGAAAGTACGCGTCCTTCAGGTCTACCGCTGCAAACCAGTCCTGGGGCCGAACACATTCGAAAATGCGTCTGGCTGTGAGCATCTTGAACGAGTTCAAGACGCAGAAGATCCAGGATCGGTCGTAACCCACCGGACTTCTTGGGGACAATGAAGTACGGGCTGTAAAACCCCGACCTCATCTCGGCTGGAGGGACCGTCTCTATTGCTCCCTTCGCCAGCAGGGTAGCAATCTCCGCTCTCAAGACCGGGGCATTGCCACCGACCAGAGTAAGCGAACTCCCCGAAGCGGGAGGAGACCGTGCGAACTGAATCGCATAGCCGAGCCTGATCGTTCGGACGACCCAACGAGAAAGACCGGGAAGCTCTAACCAAGCTTCCATGAACCGGTCCAGTGGGATCATCCGAGTCACAGGCGTCCCCCGGAGGGGCAGCGGGGCGAGAGACCGGCAGCTGCGGGGGTGTTACCCCCCACAGGTGCACAATCGAGCTCCGCTCCCCGACAGAGGAGACCAGGGAAGGACCAGCGTTCCACGGGGGTCTGCTCTGCCGGGGGTTTGGCGATAGAGGGGGATGGGAGTGGTGTGGTCCAGGGACGACACACACTCCCTTCCACACCCTCAGAGACAGAGGATAAGAATGAGAGTGGCGAGGCACGGGGCGTTGCGCACTTGCATCTTGCTCTGTGTGCTCAGAGATGGAATGCAGCTCTTTGAAGAAAAGTTTCTCCCCAGCCCTCCACCGGGGGAAGGAGTGGGCCTGCGACCACTCCCTGAAGAACTGCAAGCCATATCTGAGCTGCCCGTAACGGGAGCGACGCAGCGGGGCTGCGGGGCTGGTACGGGCAGGGGCGCCTCCCTGCGACCACCTCCACGGCACGGCCCGGTGCTGCTGGGGCCAGACGGGAGGGGGCGGAAGTCGCAGGAGGGCGCATTTGAGGGCAAGCGGACTGTCTTTTACCAATACTGACTGAGACACTTTAAATGATTCCAAACATGTATAGCTACTTTGCGAGAGAAGCCTTTTGTTTACTCAAGGGGTCACCACAGACTGGCACCTGCCCTACAATATGAAGGACAACAATTAAAAAGAAAAAATTAAAGTCCGCAACTGCACTCGTCCTCTCGTGTGTGTTTATCATGAGTGCAGATAGTTCAGATCAGATGAGTCTGAATCTTCAGAGTGTGTGTGGCTCGGACTCACCAGCTCTTCTCAGCAGATGCTCTGAAGAGAGAATCACAGTAGGAGCAGCAAACACTGCCATCTAGACAATCTCACAGATCATGCAGGAGAATTGGAGGAAGAAACTGGACATGGGCTGAAGTCAAGGGTCTTCGTCTATCAACAGTTATTAATGAAACATTTACAGGAGACTGACTGATAGTGGAATGTTTAGAAAGCTGTACCGTACTAAAATCAACGTGTGATACCTCTGTATAATAATCCAGCAGTTTCTGATGCCGGATCACCTGTGGAGATCACGTGTGTTAGTTAGTCAGACACACAACTAATAATATAATACATTTTATTTATAATGCACTTTACATTTCACAGGAAATCTAAAAATGCTCAGGTGACAAGGGTAAGAAAGTCATATAAGACATCTTAATTTACAGAACTATCATATTTTGTACATATATTCTTTAAAAAGGTCTACTTGTTATCTGGTGTGTTCTGTGAATTATACTCCTGCATATATATTTTGCTCGTAAGACTTGTACATTTGTCAGGTACTGGCAGGTTTCGGCAATCCTACACTGAATACGCCCACACCTGTGAGGGGGAACTTGGATGGTCTTGGCAAAGGAGAGATGCTAGCATCCAAGCACAGATTTTAGACAAATTTGTGATCAATATTTGAGAGAAATAGGCCTTTTGTGTACGTGGAAAAGGTCATGGGTCATGAAGAATGGGGCCAAAACAAAAGTGCTTGCGTTTATAATTTTGTTCAGTGTAGTTATCAGTATCCCCAGAAATGTTCAATGTGTTGGACCTCCTTGACGTTTGTGACGTATGTGAATACTGACCAAACACAAACTGTTAATTCGTAGAAATCAGCTTAATAGCTTACCTATGGTTGTGACTGCCTGGTTGGCTTTCAATTCTGCCATGAAGACAAAAAAAAAAAAACTAAAATTCAATGTGAAACATACAATAACTATATTTGTATATAACTTATGTGTATTTCCTACATCAAAAATCATTTTCTATCCTAATCTATCTATCCTTCTATCTCTGAGTGCCTCTGTCTTAACCCTCTGTGTCATGTCCATACTGTCTGTCTCTGTTTTTATTGAACTATTCAAAACTTTTAGGATAGGCTTTCTCAAGCCAAAATTAAAGTTTGTCTTGACAGTTTATAGTTATATTGTTTCTTGTTCGTAAACAAAGTAAGTCTTCCACAGACAAAGCCAATAACACTCAAGTATATTCTTGTCTGAACATTTCCCTATAATATGTTTTCAAATATGTATACAAAAGAAATTCCTTGGACTGACTTACTGATTCTAATGCCTTTCTTCAAAACCATTCAATATTTGTTTGTTCTCTATTTTATCTAAATTGAGATGTTGTGAAACTGGAATGCATTTTAAGACTCTGTGCTTGCACTGCGATGTATAAAAGTTGTACACAAGTAAAATAAAAGTTATCACTGGTATGAGTTTTTTTTTTTTAGTTGGCATGCATAAAGTGAAAATGTTTCAGTGTAAAAGATGCTACAATTTAGCTTGTATAATTTTCATACGGTTAGACTTTGCCTGTGAGAGCACTTTGTGGACTACAACTCTCAACGTGTTCTGATATACATCACCCCACTGAAACACACGGATCCCGCTAAAACATGCCTGTGAGGCTTTGGTGCACTTCACCGCCTTCTTTCAGGGAGAGGATTGACTAGTTGAGCGTGGTGGAAACCGTGGTTTGTGGAGGGAAAATGTGTTAAGCGGCGAATCGCCACATGCTGGGACGTGTAGTCTTTCTCGTTATGTCTATTCCACAACTGCTAGCTAAAGAATCATACAATAAACTGTCAAACTCTTACATGACAAATTATATTAAAAATTCACAGACAACATATGTTACATTCATGAGGGCACAATTCAAACGGGATCAGAAAATAATTATTTTCTCTCATTCACTTGCATTGACGCTTTTCAACCTCAAGGTCCACTGGAGTTTTACGGATAGGACAGGACTTACCAGCTCTATAGTTAAGGAGCTTCAATTGATTTAAGGCATGAGTCTTTCACTGATTCCAAAAGTGATGTTATATCTAGTGAAACTGAGACAAGAGATCAGAGCAAAGAAAAACAAAATAGTCCGTGGTCTCGATGTCTCATCGCAGAATTTTCACTAAGCTCAAATTAAATGGCATGAGTTTGTCAACCCCATTTCCTGTTTACCGCGCAAGGGAAGGCGTCGAGCGTCATCGCTGGCGCCACTTAACCGGAAGACGACAGCGGACTCTGCTACTGGTTTTTGAAGCACGCGAAGGTCGAGCTCATCGCATCTCAGGACGCAAAAACACTTCAAGAATTTCGATCAAAAGCTGCAACAAGGTTGGGATTGTGAATTAATAGAGTACTACAATGTACATTTTGCATTATTAACCAAGAAGTAACTGGAGTTGTGGGGATAATATTGTAGTGACTCTCGGAAAACACTTCGAAGCGAAACCGGAGCTAAACATTCTAAGGCTATCATGGGGAAATTGCACTTTTTTCTCCTTTTTTATTTGAAAATAATACGGAGTAATGTTTCGGCCAGAATGTCACATTTGATCTTTTTCTAAAGATTGTATTAACGCGTTGATCTCTGTCTGTTGTGTCACAACGCGTCATAACTTGTGTGATTTAAAATGGCTGACCAATTACCCGCATTCAGACCGGAAATAAACCCAACTCACTTTACAAACATCCTAAACACATTTTTTATCAAGTGCTTGCAATAAATAATTATACACTCTTTAAAAGTTCAGGTTTTAACAAAGTTGTGCGTGTGCGCGCACTCAGGGACAAGTATAATTGAACACATTAGATTTGTAATTAACACACCAGATTGTGTCGGGAAGTTATTGCCCAGAACTTTTTTTTTTTTAAATAAAGTGAAACAGGCTGATTGATCCTGCCTACCACTCAGTACCAGGAGGTGGAAAGAGTTACTGAAAATTACTGTACTCGAGTACAAGTACAAGTAGTTGATAAAATAATACTCAATTACAAGCAAAAGTACTGGTGTTAAAAATGTACTTAAGTAAAAAGAAAAAAGTAAAAAGTACCCCTCTCAAAAACTACTCAAGTACTAATTTACTTTTTAGCCTGTGATATTTATTTTAATGGGTATCGAGTCTATAAAAATGGTCTATGATTATTAATATTAATGAATTATAATGCAAAATAAATAAGCTTATTGAGGGATTATTTATTTATGAACTTTTTTTTACAATAAAGATTTTTAAAGGTACCTCTCAGGCATGAGAACAGGTAAGGGCTGAAAAGGTGAAAAGGATAGTACTCCTCTAGGGGGGTTCGGGGGCATGTTCCCCCCGTAGGAGAAAGTTTAAATATTCCATAATTAAAGCCTCAATCTAATGTATTTTGAGATGAATTTTTTGCCAACCTGGGGAGAAGCTGGAGAAACTTAACTTCAGCCATGAGTCAGAAATAGTATGGCCTTATTTTAATAAAAAAAAAAAGAACGATGATCCGTTTACCAACGCAGTTAAAAAAATCAAGTAAATTTCTGTAACTGTGTGTTGAACTGATAATCACTCTTTTGTGCTGTTAAACACAATACTACCTAATACAGACAACTTCGTTATAAAGAAAAAAAATATATGATCATAACCTTATGACAAAAATTATATTATAAACTAGATTAATGGATAACTTAGTCAAATTTAGTCTAGAAAAACAATAATTGTATAAAATGAGAACATTTACTGAAAAAAAAATTAGTGGGGAACAAATTCAGAGACAATAACTGTAGCACTAAATCTGGTAAAACGTTACACATTGCTCTTTGTATTAATGTAAAATGCATTCATGAAAAACAAGATAAAAATCAAAAATATCAATTATTTTCAGTCTACTATAAACTTAAGAAAATATATATAGCACAAATGCATAGCACAGCTGTTTAATGAGGCAGCAACATATTATAGATAGACAGAACAAAAATACTATTAATAATTTTCATTGCGCAAAGGTATTATGATTTGATTATGAAAGACTCCAATTGAGTACGGCACACAGCTCTTATGCGCATCGCGAGCGCTGAATGATGCGCTTGAGGCAACACGAGTCACAGCGCGCAGCTCTTCGAGTCCGCATTGGAAAGTTCTAAGCACAAAGGAAATACATATCGATGCATAGTGTATTATACAACTATCTATGAAATAGTTTATTGAGCCTTTTCTTTGAACAGGTTTTAAATTTCGCATTATATACGCGTGAAGAACAATGATAGTGCTCTCCAGTGTTGTGATCTCAGACATGCGGTAAAGGATGATAAACATGATTGAGGTACTACCGTCAATTTATGCGAAACCATAGAGCTTTATCTACAGATCAAGTATAATAATATTAACATTTAATCATCTTGGAGAGATTCATCATTGCCGAGCAGACGCTCTGTGCTGTTTGAATGCTGATGACTGACGACGCGCTGTGCTGTTTGAATGGAGAATGACTGAGGAGTTGACAGCGCTGTTTGAACTGAATTGAGAATTACTGTCAGCCGCAGCGAGGGAAAAGTTTACGTGAACTTGAATTTAATGACTTAGATATTAATTTCTATCTCACATTATACTAATATGGCTTCATATATGTTATACCCCCCTCCCTCAAAACATTTTCTCATCGAATCTACACGATTCAAGTAGGTCACTTATTTTGGTTTCAAAACGGCGAATTTCGCGAAAGGTGAGTGGTTTTCATGCCTGTACCCTACTTATATTTCAAAAGTTATCAGCATTTAGCCCTGGCACATGCACAATCTAGACAGACTGTCAATCAGTGCAGTTACACTGTTACGCCAGTGGGTCACGGCAGGAGACTGTTTTAATGAAAGAGTCATTATTAAAGTCTTCATTCGGATTCAATATGAATAAAACGTTGTGTTGACAATGACGCACTCTAACTTTGAGCGCAAGTTTACAATGCTAAATCTTTATTACGGTATATGTGCTCGTCACCTGAGTAACGCTGAAGCTCATGTTTCAAGTGATATTTTTAGTCAAATTATAGTGAGGTCTACCCAACATTAAAAATGAAAACAACTATCACATAAATTTACCATAATGTGTGTTTTGAGATTAGAAGTCTTGTAAGCCGAAATCACTGCAGATGGCAAACAAAGTTTCTATAAAACGCACGCTGTCTCCTTTCCTCTGTGTAAGAACACCTCAGGACACTCGTCATCTGGTATTTCTTTGGAATTTTCAATGAATTCAACATCTCGAATCTCCATGTCCATAACGGCAAAGTTATTTTATAACACTAAAATACACACTGAAGGACGTGCGGAGGACGAATAGCTCTCCAGAAACCGGGCTTTTCCCCTGGTCTAAATACAGGGGATTTTGTTTGGCCCGCCCACGATCAGTTATTTCCATTGGTTACCCAAATGCTGGTTAAAGATTTGAATACTGGTTGAATTCAAATTGTACAAGTAGGCTACTTAGTAACCAATGGGATTTATAAAGTAGTGAAGTACATTACTTAACTTAATTTGTACTCAAGTACAAGGAAAATTACAGACTTAAATATACTCATAAAAGTACAAGTACACGAAAAAAACTACTTACAGTAATCTGAGATGTTGTAATTCGTTACTTCCACCTCTGCTCGTTACACAAACAGCTGATCAAAAAATAAAACCATCGCACAAATTATTTGTGCATCAAAATCACGTCCAGTGAAAGGACCTTAACAACTATTAACAAGCATTAACGAGCATTAATTAATTAAGATGGTATATTCATGAAGAAATTTATATGACTCAAAAAAATAAAAAACGTGGTCAGGAAGAGACTGGGAAAAGGGAAAGAGAATGAGCCTCTCTGCTGAACCCGGAAATAAATGCATCGATCCGCAAGTTTTGTTTGAGTTCTTTAATGGTCTAGTGGAGGATCTTTTGCCTAGCGTGTCAGAGGTTACAGGTTCTAAGATTTCTCTCTCATCAAAACCCGATATGTTCATCAGTGGTTAAAT
This sequence comes from Hybognathus amarus, assembly GCA_030378365.1. NCBI lineage: Eukaryota > Metazoa > Chordata > Actinopteri > Cypriniformes > Leuciscidae > Hybognathus > Hybognathus amarus. The sequence goes on along the minus strand of JAQIUQ010007532.1, from coordinate 37,880 downwards.
TCTGTATCAAGCAGGGACATGTTTTTGGACATTATATTTTGCGATTTCATCGGAATGAGTAGAGAGTCTCCGCAGCTGCGATCAGACTGAAGACGCGTCCACCACAAGAGACCCTGTGTATCCATGAAACTGATCGCAGCGGACACGAGCGCTCCACTTGAGTTCAAAAACACATTTCACCTAATCTCTTAATGCAGTAAATGCCAACGTGTTCTCATCCTAGGCATCATATACTGACGCTTTTGACACTGCGCCTCAATCCGGCACCCTTTCAGCGTCAATATAACACGCTTCGGTTCTGGGTAGGTTTAGGTCTGGGGTAGGGTTAAGGTTAGACCACTAGGAGGCGCCTTCTGGCCCATATATATCTGCGTCTCACATGGACGCTAAAGGATGCAGTGTTTTATATTGCTGTTTAAATCATAAAAAAATGGTATCACTGTCAGAATTTGGCTGTTTTTTTACAGCGTGCATAATATTCTTTTCACACACATATAATTATATATCCTGTTGTTTATATATTGCAAATATTGGAATAAATAAAGCATGTATTCTGAATCAGTGACTTATTCTGTGTTCAGCAGAGATGAGGTGGAGAAATGGCTGAATTCCTGGTAAGTTCAAAATCTGTTGTTTATAAGCTTTCTATGGGGGAGAGTAAAATGATTTAACAGCAACGATTTAACTGATATTCAAATAATTTTACAAATTATTAATAGTGATTTATATTAAGGGGTCCGAGCACCAAAGGCTTCATCAAACCTTAATTATCAGTGAAGATTAGTGATGAACTTTGCTATAAAAACCTTGAACTACTTTGAACCACTTTGATCGCACTTAGCTTAGTCTAGTTCATTGATTAGGATCCAAGCTGAGATGTGGCCAAACACCTCCCAGGTTTTTTTATTTAAAAACAGTTACACGAGTACTTACACAACCGAGTATGGTGACACAAAATAAAACACTTTTCATCATATCTTCAAATGAGAGACAGAGGATTTTTCAGGAGTGATGATATTACTGCTATCCGCCATACATTAAAGTGATCCATTTTACACGCTCAGAAAAGTGGGAGAGAGGTGTGTATCAACACTTCTTAATTAAGGGAACAGGGTTTTCGCGGGGTCTTGAAAAGGTCTAAAAAGGCCTTAAAAAGTCTTAAATTTGCTGTAGTATTGTGTTCTAGGTCTAAAAATCATTTTAAATGGTTCTTAATTTTCCTACGTCCATGTAAATCTTATTGAAATGTTCCCGCAGCGCTTTGGAATGTTGGAATTTTTTTTTTATTCCGTGGTTGTAGTTTCATGGTTTGGAATAGGGGATTTTATAAAGACAGAAACAGAACTAATTTACAAAATCACGGGAACCATTAGAGCTAATTTCGAATGTTCAGTTTAAATAAATTAAATTAATTTGCGGAATAATTTTTGAAACTATCGCGTTTCCTTTGTACGTTTTTTTTTTTTTGTTATGATACAAGTCTTAAATTCATTCATAATGGTCTTAAAAGGTCTTACAAAAGTCTTAAATTTAACTTTGTGAAACCTGCAGAAACCCTGGGGAATAACAAATATGAAATAATGAAAAATATGAAAAACTGTGGAGTGTTCCTTTAAGGATACAGGCTGGAAGTTACGAACCGACTCTGACCGATGCTGATATCTAGAAATCGGGGCTGCCAATGGCCAATATATGATGCCAACATGTTTGGTCGAATTTCCTTAAATCATGAGTTGGCGCGTATTCATGAATTTGAATTGTGTAAATTTGAATTATTTGCAAGTGTAATCTAACAAAATTGAATTTTAGTTTTTTATGGGTTTTTTTTTTTTTTCAAACGGATATTGAACATTGGAAATTTAAGATTCAAGATGAAGAAAATTCGTAACCTCAAATTCAGCTTTCTAAAATTCAATCTCAAAAACTCACATTGGACAGAAAGTAGGTCACAGGTCATCCACAGGGAAGACTAGATGATCTCAGAAAAGTTGAACAGAGCATTTTTAGCCATGGCAAGTGCCATTTTTTAATGTGTTGAAATAAAACACATTTAAAATTAAAGAGAGGCAGGGTTGTGTTTTATATTTCGTTTTGTTATAGGCTAACGTTATACATGGAGTGAATATAATCGATACGTGTTGCCTGAACCACATTTGTGTGCCTATAATGTAAGAGTTTTGTCTTATAATATATTTCTAGTTTTATAGTTTGCCTTTCAATAATGCGCTGTTCCCAGTAGCAGCAGAATTCCCAGACTCGCGTCCTCCAGGAGAAAGCGGTCCAGCAGTCACGTACTTGGTATTGAGAAACGCCTAATGTCGGCACTTGTCGTCTTGTGACAAACAGCCACATGCCGAGAAAGCTGTCATACATGTTGTTTTGTTCTTCGCAATGTGAAAATGGCCTCAATCCGCCTGGTAAAGACCCCAATCGGCCAATAGACAATACGTCAAAATAGGGGCAAGAATCGGTCCGATTAATTGGTCGACTTCTCTAATACAGACCTCCAAGGCACTTTTTCCCCTACTAAACGGTGTAACTTAATGTGAAGCAACAAAGAGAGCTTGTGTTGTTACAGGGTCAGGCTGGGCTGTAAACCCACAAGCATTGGTTGAGTTATTCCAGAGATGCATATAATTGTTCTCAGTCTTTAGAACCCTGTTCCTCGTACACTCATTTATCATCTCATTTAATGGCTGGTTTTGTATCTTTAACGTCCTTACGTGTCAACAAATCATTAACAGGGTAACACAAAATTAGATCTTACTTAAATGTGGGATATAGTTAATGATTTGTTGAACACTCTGGGAAATATTTACTGAAAGATAGATGTGATAAACCAAGTTTCATTGATGAGTACATAAGACTTCTTTCTAAAGCTCCCACGCCCTCGGCAGAAACTCTGACTGCAGTGAAGTCAGCTGTGCTTCAAGTTCAGAAGTCATGATCCTCCTCTCATTCAAATCGATGCATATGTGGATACATTGTATGAGAGTTTTCAGCCACACTGTTTTTGTTCAGCAACATCTAAGAGTTATACAAAAGTTATTCATATTGTTATTATTATATATTATTGTCATATGTGGAAAATGCTTATATATCGCAATACAGGTGATGGAAATCAACCCGTGGCGAAAGGGTAAGATGTTTCTTCCTTAATCTCTGTTAGCCAGCTAAATAACATAATCTTTTTTTTTTTCAACATTTCTAAAGGGATCGCTCACTGGAAATGAAGATACTGTCAGTGCTACTCAGCCTCATGTTGCTTCAAACCCAGTAAGACTTTCGTTATCATCTACAGAACACAAATTAAGATATTTCTGATGAAATCTGAGAGCTGGATCACTCCTCCATACTAGTCCATAGGCTTCTTGAGGGATTGAAACTGTTCGGCCTAGAAAAGTTATTAAAGACATCGTTAAAATAGTGCGAGCGACTACAGTGGCTATTATATTCCACCGGATATTATATTCATTCATTACACACAGACACATATTTCAACTGTTACATTCCTTTTAATTAATCAATATAACGGACAACTAATGAAAACAATGGTTTTCGGTTGTTGCAATTTCTGTATTTTACGTCATGGCTTGCAGAAACCTACATCGGTATCCAGCACGTTCGTGCAGATCCTCGTAACTTGCATTAACGGAGATTACAATTGAGCTATTTTAGCATGATTAGCTGCTAATTTAAAAATGGCGGTCACAAGTTTCTGTTCGTCTTGTTGGTCACGGTAACCCTGCCTTCAGCCGCTGACGTAAGCGGTTCTTACTTCTAGAGCAGCAATGATTTGGTGCTACTTAAGAACCACTTTACTGGTTCGAAACTGGTGCTTTGGTGGTGGAAAAACAAAAACCGATTTTGAAACTATAGGCTCTGGCTCCAAACCAGCACCAGCTCTGCCTTTGGGTGGAAAGAGGGAAACAGTGCGACCAACACAGGGCATCAGGTGTCTTCAATATTGAACCTTTTCACAATATTCAAATTTTCTAAAATACTGATATGGGGTTTTCATTCAGTTGTCAGTTATAATCATCAAAATTAAAAGGAATGAACACTTGAAATATCTGTGTCTGTGTGAGAATGAATGCATGCACTATATAAGTTTCACTTTTTGAGTGGAATTACTGAGAATGAATCAACTTTTTGATGATATTCTAATTATATGACCAGCACCTGTAAATCTTCTCTTCTTTTCTGACATTAAATAACTGATTTGTTGTTGCATCGCTGCATCAATGGGAAGAGAATTACAATATTATAAATGAAATTCCAAGTGTCCAAAGGGAACACTAAATCACTGTAATGGTGACTCAAAACATTTTAGGAAAATCAACATCAATTTATAAATTAAGCTTATATGGTTGTCTCAAAATGATCAGTTGTATTGACAATTCAACATTCAAGATGACTTTGGGAAATGAGTGAATGCAAACAGAGAAAGATAACTGCAGAAGTGGAGGAAATGAGTGAAAAGTCCATTAGAAGGAGTAGTTTGCATAAAAAACAACTTTTCGCTGATAATTTACTCACCCCCATGTCATCCAAGATGTCCATGTCTTTCTTTCTTCAGTCAAAAAGAAATTAAGGTTTTTGATGAAAACATTCCAGGATTTTCTCCATATAATGGAGTTCAATGGGAACCAAGAAAGGTTCAAGGTCCAAAAGACAGTTTCAGTGCAAACTGTTCAAAGGGCTTTAAACGATTCCAGACGATGAATAAGGGTCTTATCAAGAGACCCTTTGGAGTCATGACTTCGAAAAAGATTCATTCATTTTGATGAACGAGTTTTAACAGGAGAGTCACGAGCGCGCATCACAGAACAGAGCAAGGCGAGCATTTGAGCTTATAAAACTTTAAACTTTGTTATTTATTTATTAAATGAGCGATCGTTCGCTTGATAAGACCCTTATTCATCGTCTGGTGTCGTTTTAAAGCCCTTTGAACAGTTTGCACTGAAACTGTCTTTTGGACCTTGAACCGTTTCGTTCCCATTGAATTCCATTATATGGAGAAAATCCTGGAATGTTTTCATCAAAAACCTTAATTTCTTTTCGACTGAAGGAAGAAAAACATGGACATCTTGCACATAGGTAAGTGAGTATCTCAGCAAAAGCTTTTTTTTAAAGTAAACTGCTCCTCTAAGTTAAAACAAAGTAAAGTTAACTGAAAAAGTGTTAGTTGAAGTCACTGTTGGATTCTACAGTGCTCTAAACGGTCCTAACTGATCCCTAAATGAGTTATCTCTCCTTGTAGATCACGTCATGATGCCACCCTCATTAATGCAGGTCCCCCAAGACTTTACCAACTGAACACAGAAAGAAAACATATCGATGGGACTGAAAAAAGGGTCAGACGATGGACATATGGACAAAAAGACAGAAACAAACAGAACAAAGTCATCCTGATGGTGGGAGAAACCGGCTCTGGGAAAACCTCCATGATCAACACCATGGTGAACTACTTACTGGGAGTGAAGTTTGAGGATCAAGAGTTTGATCACATCTCAGAAGAAAAAGCAGAGAAGATGAATCCCAATCCCTGACATCTGAGATCACAGTTTATGCAGGTGTTTGTTGGAAGACAACCCAACATCTCTGACCATCATTGACACGCCCGGATACGGAACACTGAAGGATTCCATCGAGAGAAGAGTATCTGGGCAGGTTATTTTCAGATGAGGATTTTCACTCTATTGATGCCGTGTGTTTTGTGATGAAGGCGTCTCCAAGAATCGACTCTCTGGAAAAGAGCATTACATATTTCAGTCAGTTCTGACTCTGTATGGCAAAGATATAGAGAACAACATAGTGTTCATCATAACACACTCGGATGGAAGACCTCCAAAAGATGCTCTTGATGCCATTAGCACAGCACAGATCCGCTACCAGAAGAGATGGCACCGCGGAGACCCAGTTCACTTCTTATTCAACAACCAGCAGGAGGAACAAAGAGCTCATGCTCACAAGTCATCATGGGAAATGGGAGAGAAAAGCATGGAAACGTTTCCTGAAACTCCTGTTAGAAAACAACAGAAAACAAACTCTGATGAACAGTAAAAGAACAGAAACCACTAAAACAACTCGGAAGCGTGTGTCTTTTAATCTGAAGGACCGTATCACTGAGAAAGAGTCCGAGTTAGAACATACAGTTATTGGTGTGAGCAAAATTGTCAAAAAAAAAGTTCAGATTGAATATCTGTTTTTTTTCATATGACAATTATGCAACATGCTGCCGTGTGTGTCAGGAAAACTGTCATGAGTTTGGTTGCTGGAGGGTTCCTTCCTTTTACCTCTCAAAGTGTGATGTCATGAAAGACGGCTTCTGCACTGTGTGTACAGGGAAATGTCATTACAGTAAACACATCAAAGAGGACAGGAAATATGAGACAATGACAACGAGAGAATATATGTCATTTGATAAACTTAAACAGAAACCCCCCGGTGACTTGACTAAAACCAGCTGTGAAGAAATAGCAAAAATAGAGAAGAAATATAAAGCAGAAAAGTCCATCCTGCTGGATAAAGCTTATAAGCTGATCATGAGACTGTCAGAGAACCTACTAACAGCAGACTGGTATTTCACTGCTGAACATCTGGATTTCTTCATTTCCAGACTGAAGGAGGAGGAGGGAAAAGATAGAGAGGTGAGGGATCTGGAGAAAGTGAGGAAATCTTTAAAGAGAGGGAAAACACCACATCGATGTGGAAAGGGCAAATACGGCATTAATTGCTCAGAGAAACCCAGAGGAAGTGATACCCAACCTTTTTCCAGGACTCGACTAGTTTTAACATTCATAAACCGTAACGACCCTTGCAACACTGGCAGACACATTTAATTTACTTGCAGGATTTACAAAATCAGTGAAGTTATTAATAAATGCAACAACAGCAGAAACATTAAAATAACAGTTTAACAACTACGGCCAGAATTTGACATACATTATAATGTAATCTACTTCCATGTTACAACTTGATATTGACCAAAACCTAATATTCCAGCCTTTAGACCATTTTTAAGAATGAGTCATGAGTGTATGCATGTGTGGTGAGTTCTCCAACAATAAACGCAACAGACTGAATAAAAATGTAAATCCAGTCTGTAACGAGGTTAAATGTTGTGGGAAGAAGGAGGAACATTTGGACAAACAATTTAAATAATGAAAAGAAACAAAGTAAAAGACAGCAGCCCCTCATGGACGAAGTTTACAACATAAGTTCAGGCCTGTTCCTCTCTCGTCCTTCACCACTCGCCTTCGTCCTCGTCCTGCTCGCCACACACTGTCTGTCAGGAAGGCGGCAACTTGTGAACAACAGAAATACAGCTCTTTCCAGTAGACGAAGCAGCGCTGAGCTTATAAACACTTTACACGGAGGGAGGATGAACAGAAAACGCCATCAAAACTTACTCAAGGCAGAGAGACATTCATACTTTTAATTCATATTATTTCCTCAGCACTTGTACAATTTGTAAAACCTCTCTTACTTCTTCTTTCTGTGTGTGTTTTTTTATTTTTTTTATTCAAGGAAACAAAACGAAACTTGCGCTGCAAGCCTGTCTGCATTGTGTGCTTAATACTGGAACAGTATTCACCGATGAGTTTTTCAAATCCTGGGAATCAAATATTGTTTAAATGATGACTTAAAATATTTAAACAGTAATACTAACCGTTGGAGATCTGCATCGCAGGCTGTAATGTCGTCCCAGACCCTCAAACTAGAATAGCTTAAGACCCCTTGTGCTTCACTGAAAACATTTATACTGTAAATAACTGTAATCTACTGGCAGCTGTGGTTAATGAACTGTATTAATGGACTGCTAGCAACAGCACGTGTGTGTGTGTGTAAAAGTATTTAGCAAACAGCTTCTGCATCAGTGTGATGGCTAAGCCACATGTGTAACATATTTCATTGTAATGGTTCTAGTTTTATCTTTTGATTTTATTTTTGTATGAGAAATGTATATTCTTTTTCTCTACTTATTTTGTACATTTCTATGCATTTGTAATTGTTTCTTATTGACCCAGAACGGTGCTGCGTTTATCTCTTTTTATGTGCGCATTAAAGATCAAAGCGTCACAAAGCCAATGATGATCCAATACTAGAGTGCACCCTAGTGAGGAATATAAACCACAACATAGATATGAGTTTGACAATTTATTACATTTTATATTTTTGTGTGTGTTTAAGTTTATTTCTATTATTGCCTCATGGTAAATGTCATTTCATATTGTAACAGCTTTCCAGTATTAGCCTACTATACATTTCATTACATTATTACTCCGCTGTGTTATTGGTAATAGAAGTATAATTAACGTGTATAAACTCCATGAACACAGATGTAAGGTTATTTGTAGTGCTCAGTCTAATTAATAAACTTTGCTTCTAGTTAGCTTCTTGTGGTGTCTCATTCTTTGTGGTTCAAAGCATAAACCCATACCTTTCAGATACAGCACACACACATTGTCCATATTCCATGTGTCCTTGAACGTCAGTGTTTATCAGTGAAGCATGGTAAAGCTAGCCTAGCTCCGCCATCATACAGTACTCCCACTTCATTTTCATTTTCCTTCAGTGATATACGTCTGGGATTACAGTGTATTCTTGTGTTTTCTCTGGTCGATTTTTAAACGGTCCAATCAGCGAACAGAGAGGAGTGGCTGAGAACGATGATGACATTGATTTTTTTTTTTTTTTTTTTGCATGAACAACAAATACAAAACATGAACAAAACAAAACAACAAATGAAAAAAAAAGAAAGAAAAAAAAAGTACATCAATAAAAATGCCAGGGTTAAAGATACACAAGTACACAATACAAAAATTGAATGAACACAATACTAAATTGACCAAACAAATAATAAAAGGCTTAGACATTTCACAAAATCTGAAAAGTATTCAACAAGTACATGGTTTTAACAGCTTTTCTGTTTGTACTGTCCTTAATGGAAACCATATAATTCTCTAATTCTTTCATCAGCACAGAAAAAAAAGGTTTCTGATTAGTAAATTTACATTCGAATGAATATGAAATTTACCTAGAAATAATCGAAAAGGTTAATAATATATGCTTCCTTTTCCATGCTCTTTTCATATTGTAAAAGAAAAACACAAATATTACATGTTACGTATAACAAAAGAAAATGACATCCCAATTTGTTATTTATAAATTTAGAAACTTCCCACCACAAACTTCTGGTGTATTGACAGTGCCAAAAATATGAGGTTACAGTTTTATAGCTGCAAAAAACAAAATGAACAATTAACATCTATCTCTTTGATAAATTTGGATAAAAAATGTTTAGCAGGTAGAATTTATGCAGTATCTTAAATGAAATCTTACCTTTTGTAATAAAATATTTATTAGGTAACAACCAAACCTTATTCCAATTAACATTTCCAATAAAACCTTGACCAAAAGGAAATAGCACACAAGGTTTACTGACTAGCTCTTTTTGAAAAAGGAACATATAGCCTTATTATTATTGCTTTGTTAAAAAACAAACTTTACCACAACTGGTATCAGCTAGATGCAGTAAAGACATATGTTTTAGAGTATGAGATACCTCTACATAAAGAGACAACACCTGAAGAAACAGCACCAATTACAGAGGCAAATTCTTTCAGGGAGAACAGGGAAGTTGAAGTATGAAAGAAACTCATCATAAGTCATTAAATACCCCTGATAATTCAACAACTGTCCAACCACAAGAATGCCCTACACCAAACTCAAGCTTTCAAAAATATACTCTTATGTTTGTACAAAATATTACCATTATTCCAGATGTAATAATGATGTGGAGAAAAATGATGCTTGTAAATTAACTTCCAAGCCAAAAGTGCTTGCCTATGAAAATCTGACAGATTAACTGGAAGTTTCTCGATTCTGTAGTCACACATAAGCAAAAATGAAAGGCCACCAAGTTTGTCAAAAACCAAATTTAGAAATCATATTCCAGACAGAATTAGTGCTTTTAAAATATTTCAGACCAGTTCATTTTGAAAGTACTTAAATAATAGACCCACATTTTATATGAATTAACAACTACCGATTTTCTAATTATTTATTTATTATCTGTGTTTATTGAGGAAGCTACATAAGTAAGCCTAGAAATACCTTCTGCTTTAGCCAGAACACGATCCTTTAAGAGACAAGTCCCTCTGCAACCCAATATTAAACCTATTCTTTACTTTTTCTAATCACCAGGTTCAACATTTTGTGAGATTCTCTCGTGTTCATCTTTTAGTAATAACCAAACCCAAATAAGGATGGAGCATCCTTTACAGGGATATTACCAATAGTTCTGGAAGGGCAACTTTTTAAAGCAAATAGTGCATATTTTTGTAAGTTAAGACAAAGACCTAGACACTGGCAAAAATGTAGATGACATGACAGCTGACTGAATTTGATCAACATCTTTCAGAAAAAGAGCCGTGTCATCAGCCAGCTGACTTATCAGGACACTTCTCTCTTCAACTTGAATTCCTTTTTAAATCGGATGATTTAATAAAGTGACAAAGCACCTGAGCAACAATTAGAAAAAGATAAACAGAAACATCGGCAGCCTTACCTAACTCCTCTTACCAAATCAAATCTTTGAGTAGTGCCATTATTTAATTTCACAGAACTATTCCCACCTGCATAAAGAGTTTTCATGGCATTACAGAAATAAGCCCCAAAGCCAAAGTGTTCTAGTAGAAAATAAAAGGATGCTCAACAGAATCAAAGGCTTTGAAAAAGTCTTAAAAAAAGTATAAAGCTATCATCTTTTATAAGGTCAGAATAATCAATAAGATCAAAAATAAGTCTGAATATTGTTACATATGACGGTTTCTCATAAACCCGTATTGATTTTCATCAATAATGGAATCTAATACTGATTTGAATCTTTGTGCAAATATTTTATAGTCATTATTTAACAGACTAATGGGCCTTAGATTATTAATAACCAACAAACTTCTTGGGCTTAGGAATGCAAACAAATTAAGACCTTGTGTCATAGTTGTAGGAAGCTGTGAGCATTGTAAGCTTTCAAAGAATACCTATTTGAAAAGAAACGGGGCAGAATTCTCAGAAACTCCTTATAGAATAATTCCATCATTACCGGTGATTTATTACATTTCAAACTATCAATGAGCTTGCTGAATTTCAGTAATTGTTATTGGAAAATCACATAATTTTTGGTCCTCCCTCAGTAATTGTTTTAACACTTCTCTAAGCTGTTTACAAAAATAAGTCACATTATGTTCACTGAATTTAGAAGTATATAATTTAGAGTAATAATCATAGCAGAAGCTAGAAATTGTATCAACATTATCTGTAATAGAGCCATTAATATTCAGTTTTAGAAACAGAATTTAGTTTAGCCCTAGACTTTTCAAGATTAAGAAAATAGGCAACATCTGCTTACTCCATGCTCTTAATCATTTTTGCCTTGATCGTATAAAGGCACCTTGCGCTCGCATTTTGTACAGATTATCAAGCTCATTTTCCAGCTCTGTTAAACGCAGGTCTCGTCCTCTTCTACCAGGTCCACTGGAGAAATATTAGAAATAGTTAGGATTTCACTAACAAGTTTTCTTCCACAAGACGCTTGTCATTTAACTTAACATGCTACTATACTTCCTCAAATACTTTCCAATCTCAAATTCTAATAATTACCAATTATGACTAAACAACCTTCATTTTTAGCTTTAATCCAATGATAAATTAATGAGCTTTTCCAATTCCTGTTTAACTGCACTTAGTTTAAGCAAAGAACTATTCAGTTTCCAATATGCAGTTATACTTATTACAATTGTGTTTGGAGAAATATTAAAAATTTTTTTGAACCAGGTTTGAACCAGAACATCTAATTACTGCTTATAAGCAACATTTATAAAGAATTCAACTTCGTGCAAGCACACAAAATCACTTGCCGTTCAGGCTGCCATCTTGGTTACTCCCCCATAATGACATTGATGTTGAACGCTCAGTTTGAGTTGACATACGTCACGTAACCAGACGTCAGCGATTGGTTATCGGCATATGCAATAGTTTAAACTTCAACAAAGGCGACTGCCTTTAGGGAACTTAACTGATGGCAAGCCGCTTTAGCTTTTATTCATTTCCAGGATATGAATTCTTGATATCATCAATTGTATTATTTCACTAGTGAATGTCACCATAGGCTGCCATTCAAAAGCAATTGTTGATATCAGAATTGATTCTTACTAGTTGAAATTCCAATTTCACATATTTAGAAATACATTATTACTAGTGAGAAACCTTTATTTTGATATCAGAGAATTCACTTTGTTACTAGCTGAAATGTCTATTCTTGATATCCAAAATTGAATTGCTAGTAACAATGTTCATTTTTGAGATCAATAATCAATTTTTAACTAGTGACAATGTTAATTTCTGATATCATGAATGTGATTGTTACTAGTAAGAAAGCCATTTTAGATATCTGAAATAATATTAATATCAGAAATACATTTTTCAGATATCAAAAATTGTCATTTTTACTAGTAACAATGTAATTATTGATATCAAAAATAATTTCTACTAGTAAAAAATAAATTCTTGATATCAACAATTCATTTTGAATGGCAGCCTGGAGAAATTTCACTAGTGAAAATACAATTACAGATATCAGCAATTAAATTCTTGATATCAACAATTAAATTCTTGATATCAAAAAAATGTAATTGTTGATATCAAGAATTCAGTATATCTGCGATGATTAAAGTTAAAACGGCTTGCCATAGTAAAGGCTTGTCAATGGAGCGGTGCCCAGACAGTACAAATGAAATGTTCAAGTCTAATGGACCAGGCTTAGGTTAACACCATTAAACTCAATCTAACACTTCACAATCCTGTAAGCATGGTCTTCCCAACATGTCTTAACACGGTCAAAATACTGTGTGCTTCCCCACTACTAATACACCTGTTGTCTAATTACCCATGTGCTCCTAATATACCAATGTCAGATCGCCCCCAGTGGACAAATCTACAATTGCATTAAAATGGCTCCTACACATATATATGTTTGAGTTGAGTACTCAACTCATTGAGTGGTTTAGTAACTGTTATTATAAAGTGGTTTATTGAGAAAATGGTTTATAAAGAAAAACATACACACTGAATATTTTATTTATTTAGTTAGCAAATGGCATATTAGAGTGAAATTGAACATAGATTTTATGCTTTAATGATTCTTTTTGTGGCTGTATAGGTAATGTTAATGTAAAACTTTCCACAACAGCCAATGATAACACCAATTTATATTAACAACTTTTAATGGCATACTTCTGAAATTAAGGCATTTTGTAGGTATCCGAAGATGAGTGTCTAAAGTTGGAAGAATGCTGCTTTTGAAGGCAAGGGCTAACGTTAAAATGTTGCTTTAATTTACTTATGCAGCTAGGCAACAGTCAAGTATTAAAAGTCTGCAGTGAGAATGCCATGGCTTTAAGGCCAAATGTTTTTTTTAGATCTGCTCACGTTGCAGTAGATGTATTTTTTGTGCATTTTTGATGTGATCAGTTTTTAATAACTAATCACACTTAATTTTGGCCAATCAGAGATGTTTATGATTAACGTTAGCCTACCGCTGATGAGTCACGTTTTTTTCTCTCAAGTGTACGCACCATAGACTGTAAGATGCATGTTCTATCTCATTATAGTCCAAAAATTATGTACAGATCCAGTGATCAGAGAATCAGAGGTTTTACATAAGTGCCATAACTCATGATAACATTAGCCTTAATGTAGTTTATTTCCAAACTGAAATTTTTTTTCATGGAGGTCTTGAGAATCGCGTGGAAAGACAGTATGTCACGTTATAAAAAGGCTCTAAAAACAGCCAGGGCTGAGCATCTCCGCAAATTAATAGAAAATAACCAAAATAATCCAAGCTTTTTATTTAACAAGCAAAATATACCGTTACAGCTTAGCAGTAATGATTTTATGAATTACTTCAATGAGAAAATAGAAAGCATCCGAAACACAATTATAAATGTACAATCCTCTATGGTGTCTTATGATTCAGCCTCAATTATGGCCCCTCTAGAACAACTACACCGCTTTACAACGATAGGACAGGAAGAGCTAAATAAACTTATCATTGCATCTAAACCAACAACATGTTTATTAGATCCAATACCCACTAAACTACTGAAAGAAGTGTTACCTGTAGTGGAAGAGCCTCTCCTCAATATTATTAACTCGTCTTTATCTTTCAGGTCATGTTCCAAAAATATTCAAGCTGGCAGTAATAAAACCTCTCATTAAGAAACCGCAATTAGATCCAAATAACTTAGCAAATTACAGACCCATTTCAAACCTTCTGTAAGAATTTATAGTCTGCTCAGACCAAACTTCCACTCCAATATATATATTGAAATGTTCCTTCACTTAAAATAGCTTATGTATCATAGAATCAATTCCTTACAATCAGTAATAATGTCACAGAGTCATAGTATGGGAATAACAGCAGGTATTCAAGAACCATCTTGATTAGGGAGTTTCTGAGAGATATTATCACCTTTAAACATTTGACCGTTCTAAATTGAAGTGATGTACTTAGTGTTTTACACTTTGGAGTTGTGATGATGATGATGATGATGATGATGATGATGTCACCTGTTAAGCATAAGAGTTCTGCCAGTCCTGTTCTCTCTATTGTAAGTTAAATTGATCAGTTGGGCTGATTGGATTATCATCAAGGTGTGAATGAGACTGTTATGCGTGATGAGATTAGGACTGGGGAATGGGCTGACTCCTGTACTTCATTTACATGCTGAGGGTGAAGACAAATGGAATACAGTATAAAATGTTTGAGCTGAGATTATTTTAGGGGTTCATTCTCACACCGATGAACCCAAGGTGCTTCGTGTGCCTTGCCACTGCTATGCTGTAAATAAAATTCAATTTTTGAGATCTTCGAAGTCCACTTCATTTTCCTTACACTTCCATTTATGTCCAAAATACTAGAAAAAGTTGTGTCCGCTCAATTGTGCTCTTTGCAAGAAAATGATATCTATGAAAAATTCCAGTCAGGATTCAGACCGCATCATAGTACAGAAACTGCGCTAGTTAAAATTACAAATGATCTTACTTTTAGCTTCTGACCAAGGCTGTATCTCAATACTGAGTCCTACTTGATCTTAGCAGCTGCGTTCGGACACTATAGATCATAAAATACTCTTGGATCAACTACAAAACTACACTGGTGTTCAGGGACAGGCATTAAGCTGGTTTAAGTCGTACTTATTGGACCGTTCTCATTTTGTTTGTTTAAATGGGGAAAAATCAAAGATGACGCCAGTAGACTATGGAGTACGCAAGGATCTGTTTTAGGCCCTCTGCTATTCTCAATATATATGCTGCCACTTGGTAACATTATAAGAAAACATGGAATTAACTTCCACTGTTATGCTGATGATACTCAATTATATATTTCATCACGACCAACGAAAACACTAACTCATCTAAATTGACAGAGTGTCTCAAAGATATAAAATGCTGGATGACGCGTAATTTCCTGCTATTAAATTCAGATAAAACGGAGGTTTTACTTATTGGTCCAAAAAACTACTCACAAAACCTCTTACAATACAACTTTAATATAGATGGATGTCCTGTTACTTTATCCACTACAGTAAAAGACCTGGGTGTTATACTAGACCACAACTTGTCTTTCGAAAATCATATTTCATATGTTACAAGAACAGCCTTTTTCCACCTTAGAAACATTGCTAAGCTACGTAACATGCTATCTGTTTCTGATGCAGAAAAGTTAGTTCATGCATTTATGACCTCGAAACTAGATTACTGTAATGCTTTATTAGCCGGTTGTCCTGCATCCTCAATAAACAAGCTACAGTTAGTCCAAAATGCAGCCGCTAGAGTTCTTACTAGGTCAAGAAAAATACGATCATATAACACCGATTTTATCATCTCTACACTGGTTACCTATTAAGTTCCGCATCAACTACAAAATACTACTACTAACCTATAAAGCCCTAAATGGTTTAGCTCCTATGTACTTAACGGACCTTCTTTCGCCCTACAATCCACCGCGTTCTTTAAGATCACTAAATTCAAGGCTTCTGGTCATTCCTAGGATATCTAAGTCCACTAAAGGAGGGAGGGCGTTCTCACATTTAGCTCCAAAACTCTGGAATAGCCTTCCCGATACGGTTCAGAGGCTCTGACTCGCTGACACAGTTTAAAACTAGACTAAAAACGCATCTCTTTCAGTCAGAGCATTCACATAATGCTTACCTTTTGTGTCCTCTGTTATACCATACAGAACCGTTACCACTGACCCGCATTACAGCGCCAGTGGGGTTCGACAGCCTTTCTATTTCTACTTTTATATTCCAATTCAGTACTGGCGCGGGACGTGCAGCTGTAGTTGTCTATGGCTGCTATATTTTTCCTCTATAGCTTTATATTTTATCATATGAACTTATCCTCGATACTATTCCTTATAAAAAAACAACTGGATTACTTTGATATTGCTACTTAGATCCAAATTTTCCAAATCTAGGCTACTAGCCTAGGGGATTGTTCTCACTTGCTTTGCTTAGAGCCTGCACTTCAACGGGGCATAGGCATTGCTGTAGAACTTGGCTTTCGGCGCATGCGCGCGCGATGTGTATTTGTGTTTGTAGCTCCGGAGAATTTCCTCATTAATCCTTGATTTTCTTCTTTATAAACTAGCACTTTCTATTTTTATATAATGTGATCTTATCCTCGATACCATTCCTTATAAAAACAACTGGATTGATCTGATATCGCTACCTGAGTAGAAATTCTCCGAATCTCAGGCTACCAGCCTTTAGCCCGCTAACATTCCACGCGTGGCCCTGCCCATCGGCCGTCTCATTTTACACCAATCATTTCTCACTGAAAAGAACTGGTTTATCCGGCATTTCGAGTCCTAAATTAGTAGTGATATTAGGGGTGTAACGATACACAAAACTGACGGTTTAGGTTTCTACCGGGTTTGAGCCTTTCTGGTTCATTTAATTAGATTTAAACTTTGAAGAGCTAAAATGGCTTTTTTCTTCTTTCTTTACCAGTGGTTTAATGAAAAAGGGATCTTTGTCTTTAAATTAAATTCAATTACAATTTAACATTTCACAAGGATTTAAAAGAATCTGCTATGCTGTAAACTATATCAGTGAGCCGCACATTACTATAACATTAAAGGTTGTAAGACTTTTAACCTAAATTCAGATGCTATTTATTTTTTAAGATATAATAATCAACACACAACACATTGTATGACAACATGTAAACTGAACATAAGGCAGTTTTAGCATTAACTTGTGTTTTTACTCTTATTTGTTGTCGAAATATGATAATTTACACAGTTGTAGTTTTCATGAAAGACATTTTAAACATACATTAAATAATCAAGATATCATACACAGGTTTAAGCTAAATGTAATATACATAGTGCATTTCTTCAGTGCAAGAGTTCATTTATAGGAAGTTGTGGACACTGAATTACTTGCCTGTTGTAGGCAAATACTAATGCTAGGACAAGCTATGCTGTTTTATTGACGTCTTTCCATGGCTAAAACACTGATTGAGCGATTACACGAGTTATGCATGCCTTTACAGTAAGTATACTGTATCTTTCAACATACCTTCAGGTGTCTTTTTCTGTAACTGAGGAAGAGATGGTCGCGTTACTCGCGCGCGCACTGCCGCTTGACATGAGGAGCCTGCACTAGTAGCCCACAGCGGTCTGTCACGGTCACATCAAAGAGCGCCAAAACGCCATTTATTGTTTTATTTTCGTGATCAAATGCAACAAAATTGGAAAATTACACCTTGCTTGTTATTCGGAAGTGAACAAACACAGAGCTTGTTATTTGGTGTTAATGGTGGTTCAGGCTACAAAACTGAATTCGTTGTGTACGTGAGACATGAGGTCCATTGAGCCGGGCTGGGCGAGGCCGAGGTAGCAGGGGCGGGCGGGGGCTGTTCGGTACGCAATGACAGTATTAGCGATTCGGAGTAGTGAGTTCAGTGTCGCGGTTTTTCGGTTCAGGTTTGGAAAATCGTTACACCCCTAAGTGATATCTGTTTGTAGTACCACTTAGCTAATGTGCATACCACTACAGCTCCGACAGCCTTTAGACAAACGAGTACGGCACGTACTGGCCTGGGCTGCGAGAGTTTGTGAGTGATTTTCTAACACCGACTCCTGTATAATGGAAATCATTATGAACATCAGCTATGCTAATTATTTCCCATCTGCCTTTCTGCTGTTATCTCTGGGACGTTGTCCCGAGAAAATGGCGTCTGTCAGGTCCAGTTTGTATCCAGCCTCTCACGGGGATCCAAGATGCCCAACGTCCGTGATGAGAAGACCAACGCCTGTGAAGAGACGGACTGACGCCGGCAATATCATGGCGCCGTTTTATTTGTAAACAATATTTATATTTAATATTTATACATAAACTATATGATTGTAAGCCAGAGGAGAACTGGCCCCGACTGAGCCTGGGTTCTCCCAAGGTTTTTTCTTCCATCCAATCTGATGGAGTTTTGGTTCCTTGCCACTGTTGCCTTGCTTTTGGCTTGCTAGTTGGGGTTAGTTAGTTAATATTAATATTTAACAATATTGATCTGTGCTGTACTACTTTCTTGTAATCACTGTGAAGCTGCTTTGATACAATCTGTATTGTGAAAAGCGCTATACAAATAAATGTGACTTGACTTGACTTGACTTGGAGCTTATTAATTAGTTGGAGGTCTTGATTTAATAAATAAAACTAATTCAGTAAAACCTTTCAGCTTGTTTTGTCTGTGTCAGCCAGAATATGACATTTAAAAACCATACCATTACCATAAGTATGTTTTCACCAAGCCTCAGAGACAACATCTTGTAAAGAGGTTAAATACAATTTCAACTTCTGTTAATAAGGAAGCAATGAAAACAACATATTCTTGCTTAATGTTTTCTTCTTTTTGTTTGTTACGCCCTCTCTTTTTCTCCTTCTTCTCTTACTCTCTTTAAGACTATTGTTGAATTGTGTTACATTTCTTTCATATTTTGTTTGTTTGTTAATATTGCATTAATAAAAAATAAATAAATAAAAATTAAATTAAAACATAGGCGTCAATGACGTACCGCCCACTCCCGCGCGCCGTCTCGTCTTCCGTTATTCAGTCAGCGTCGAGTCTTCTGAGGTGAGGAGAGCTGTCCACGGTATTTTTCATATTTACACACCCATCACACACACTTTATATAGTTTAACCGACAGACTCATGTCTGTGTTGTTTTCATCGATCACAGCGATACTTGTGCGTCTTTTCTGTCGTCTTCCTCCTGAAATACACATTTAGTTCAGCAGCAGCGAGCCTGAGGAGAATATGTGGAGTTCATTCAGACCTAAGCGATTTTGAGTTTGTTTGTGTGATTTTTTCGATTTTTGGTGTGAGAATTTTAACTGAATGTCAAGTCATTAGTCAAAGTTTGAGATCTGTGAGAGGAATTGATGGTAATCTCTGGTGTCATCATACTAATATACTGGAACAGAGACTGCTTTACATTGATATACTTTACCTTGAGTCTATAATGAGCCACGTTAGTGAGACATTAAATCGACTCTTAAATGTTAATGTTAATATTAATAAATAGCGTTTTAACTCTTGGAACAATATTCTTTGTGATGCTCTATATGTTTTAAAAGTTGTATGATCAGTTTCAATGCATAATTGTAATATTTTAATGATCTCAGTGATTAATGTAATTAAACCAAACTATATTTAGATTCATGAGGATCATCAATATTAACAGATCTGCTGAAAACACTCATTTTGTGACAATGGGTCCTGTTTTCACCTCATTTATTATGCTGATGTCTTCAGATCTCCTGTAAATTGTCACTTAAAGCAACTCTTTATATTTTTTAACCTTAAAATAATGTTTCAAAATCGTATCAGTGGTTCATCAAGTCTGCTATAACCACACGTAAGTTTGCCAGACCGGGTCACGTTTCTGTAGTTCTAATGAGACATGAGAAAACTACAAATTTGACTTGCTTTAAGTCAAGTGTTACAAAAGTCAATATTTAGTTTTTCTTTGTTTCTGATGTCAAAAAACATCATACTCTCATCGTTCATTCCAAGGCCGGTGCTAGATAAACACCAATGAAATGAGCTTCCTCTTTGGTTGCCCTACAGGTTGGAAGTGGAATTGTCCATTACCAGTGTCAGCAGACTGAGGGGATTTGTTGGCTACTATATGTACCTTTATTTCTGTGTTTATGATTTTAACTGTTTTTGTTACCATTATTTAGGCTGTATTTTGGAAGAATTTAAATTATTTATATTCTTTTCTATATTTCTAGATACCTGTATTTTAATGAAGCAGAATAATGTTAGGATTAGCAATACAAATAGATGGATATCTGATGAATAGATAGATGGACATAAATGCTTAATTGAAAAAAAATTGTAAAATCATTTTTGAATTGGCAGATCAGCTCCTCCCATGCTGGATACATCATCATCAGAGAAGTTTCATCAGAATGAAACATACTAAAGAACAAAGAGGTTGGTGTTTATTCTTCATTCATTCGTGATGCTGGATAACATTCATGTTAAAACATTCAAGCACTTTTGGATAAACAGTTAATCTATGAAATGGTACAGAATGTTCTGGGCAGGGGCTCCAGATGAACTTTTTGACTAGAAGCGCTGTGACCCCTGACTGAGAATTTGAGGAGCACAGGCAGAAAATTTAGGGGCACACCTTAAATCAGCTTGCAATGCAATTATTCAGATTTCCCAAAATAACTGTAATACTGACAAATTGTTTAATAATAAATAGGCTAGACTTAAAGTCCCCGTGAAATCAAAATGGACCCTATTTACATTGTTAGCGCATAATACTAGTCTTGAACAATTAATCCGTGCAAGTTAATATATCTAAAAAAAATGTTTTACCATGGTAATCTTTAATCAAAATCTGAAAAGTTACTTCCGGTCTGGAATGGTGGATGACGTAGGTTTGACGGCTTGGGTTGGGAAACACTTAACCACTCCACTCACTAAATCAAACCGTTAGTCTCATAGGCGTTAACCACCCATTAATATTAGGGCTGGGTATCGATTCAGATGTTAAAATTTGATTCAATTTCAATTCGCAAGCTCTCAATTCGATTCAATTTCGATTCTCGATTCCCAATTCGATTCTCGATTCGACTATAATGAATATAGATGTAATACAAACCCTATATTTATAAAAAAAAAGAACAGTGGGCTTAAGTTTACAAGTGGTTAATTAATACAAAGAAATTAGGAGCAACAGACCTGTATAAAAAAACTCTTTTTATTTTAGGTACACTACACTAAATGCACAGAATGAATAGACAGGATTTTGATGCAAGATGCAAAATTGATGCTGAAAATCCAGAACAGTCGCACGTCTTGATCAAACAGGATCAGGTTATTTTATGTTTAAGATAGATATAGATAAATATAAATTTAGACAATTTTTTTATTACATTGATCTCACCTAAATGTTTGTTTTTACAACTGTTTTTTTGTTGTTAAGAGTTTATGCAACACATGGAAGCTTGATTTCAATCTTTGAATTAAATTGAAAAAGTAGTACAAATAAATACAATAGAATAAAGACACAAATAAACAGACAGAACAAGAAAAAAGTTTTTTGGGCAGGTCAGAAATACTACAGAAACTGAATAAAGTAATCTAATGTAAAATAACCCAGGATAGTCTTTTAGTCCTGACTGAATTAAAGGGCTGCAATTAATAACAGATAATAACAATAGCAGGCAGCCTATGTATCGGTAAAAAGGAACATTTCTGTAACACTACACTAGTCAAAAATATGGCTTATCGTACAGCTTGTTACTTCAAACGTTTCTATTCATTATGAAATGAAATTGGAGAAAACCTATGCCTACAATGTTTGGCATGTTTTGCTTTTCAAACCCACAGCGCGAGACTCAAACTCAGCGTGTGCAGATGACATTTACTGAACCGATCCGAATCCGCTCCAACTATTAAACATTATTGTTATGTCTAAACATTATAATATTCACCACTGAAGAATAACAAAGCCTTCTTTATATCATGCTGTGTTTAATATCAAAGATAAAAACAATCTCATTTAGTTATCACCAATGCTGTGCAGGGTCGGAGTGGGACCCAAAAATCTACCGGGAAATTTCGTAGACCACCGGCCCTCGTCGCCGGCACGATTTTAATAGCAGATAGCATTACAGTTTTACTGATTTAAAAGGAACTTTGTTGTACTATGCTGGAGTAAAGTTCATAAATGATTGTTCTTTCCCATAGGAATGTCTAAAACTATGTTGGGTGGACTCTGTTCCTCTAGGGGGGTTCGGGGGCATGCTCCCCGCAAGAAAATATTGGACATTTTAAGGTTAAATGCATCAATCTCGTGCTCTCTGAGAGATCAAAATTAAGAGCTTCAACCCATGAACTGCTCGTTGAACAAAGAAAACGCATTAATTTGTACCAGGACAATAAAGAGGGCTCAAACATCTTTTTAGTTATGAGAGTCTCAGTCTGCATTGCATTATCAATGGTGTTTTAGGATGCCAAACAATTATTATAATAATGTAATAATGATTTATAATTATTCATATGACGTACTGTAAAATCCATTTAGCCTATAAATGTAGTGGTACTATGTAAATGAAAATGAGTATTTCAAAAGTATATTTTAACCTACATTACACTATAATATAGGAAAATTAAATACTTTTGTCCTAATTTCTTCACTTGCAAGAAATAAACCCTTGAGCTTTTATTTATAGGAGAAAACACCAGATGACCATGATCGCGTGAGCAAAGTAATCACGCAGCACAAACAGGATGCTATTCTAATATCAGTTATTATAATGGCACAGTGCCATATCATGGTTTCAATTTTAGTTTGGCAAAATATAACACTAGAGACCTTAATGTTAGATTTTATATCTTTACATATGTGTTGTAATGCTGAGTTCAATTCGCCTTTGCTGAACTCTCTCTTCTTCTCCCTTTTGGGAAAATGGAGAAGAAAGAGTTCGGCTAAGGCGGGATTCGAACTTGCGTCAGCGGATCAAAAGCTGCTATCAAACACTTACGCCCTACGACCTACACCACTGAAACTGTTTCATAACAAGCGTCTTTTCGCTCTAAAGACAGACACTTACTGCAAATATATGCTCCGTTATAGAAGATGTAAAAAAATATTAAAAAAGAGTTTTCTTCCCCTAGCTTGGACCCCAAGTGCACATGGCGAACTTCCAATAAATACATTTTATCAGACCGGTCCTTGCGGCCTCTCAAACACTACCGGTCCACTCGGAAAACTCCTGACTCTCTCGATTTTACGTGAATGTGTGCACACAAATGACCATGGCCATTCATAATATCAGCGCTGTACCACATACCCCAATCAAGCGTTGACCGGCTGATGAATGATGTCCCGATGTAAAGATGCTGATAATCCGGTGACCCAGCTCCGTTGCAGCTCCTTTCAGCAATCGGCAACTCCAAATATTTGCCCTCCTCACATCCGTGGTTTCCAAACGAACACAGTAATCGGCTGGTCTCGGCCGCGTCCTCACGAACGATTATCCAAATTGAAGCAGTTTTCGACCTAAATGTACTGATTTAGTCAGTCCTGAAACGAAGTCTAGTACTGGTTGCTAATTCCGTGGATTAACTTTAGACGTGTGCCGTGTGATCTTACACATAAAAAAGACGGAGTTCAGTAATGTTACTATTATCTAGCTATTTATTTTCCTGCATATCATAAAGCGGCAATATCTTAACTCATAATGTAACATACAACAAACCGTATTATTTACCCCAAAAGCAAGACACTGGGCACAGTCGAAAACTGTCTGCTTCCCAATCAGCAACACCTGTGTCTGAGTTTCCTCCTAACTTACCTGGGCTGACCCCGAGATCAGCTGTGCCACAAAGCACATACAGCCCCCTAGTGGCACAGCACAAAATGACAAATACAAAATGAATATGACTCATATAATTATTAATAGCATATTTTGTTCTGTTCTGTCCTATCTATCATATGTTGCTGCCTCATTAAACAGCTGTGCTATACATTTGTGCTGTATGTATTTTCTTTTCTTTTTGATTTTTAGAATATTTAAAATTTCCTCATGGCGGAGACATGCCCCGAAATATCCTCCTCACCTTTTCACCCCTGACCCGTTTTCATGCCTGAATTCGGTCATTTAATTTTGTTTTGATGATAAATAGAGCCAGCCTCAAAGTTATTAACCTGTCCTGTGATTTTTTTGTTTCTCTCACGTCCAGACACAAACTTATGCACATTTATGTTGGTTTTCTTTGCATCATAATAATATTTCATATAATCTAGATATGGAATAAAGAACATTCAATACAAAATAAACATGTCTCGTACATTGAAATAAACGTCTTAAATAAAATGTTTGCTTTTTAAGGTCTAAAAATGTCTTGAAATCTGAAATTTCCGATTACGAGGTCTTAAATTTCTTGTCCGACTTGTTTTTTGTTTTGTTTTTTGGAACAGTGCGCACCATTTGGGGGCAGCACTTTTCTATGTGGTTGCAACCTGCTTCATTCCATAGGTGACTGAAGATGAAT
The DNA here is from genome assembly GCA_030378365.1 of Hybognathus amarus. Classification (NCBI taxonomy): domain Eukaryota; kingdom Metazoa; phylum Chordata; class Actinopteri; order Cypriniformes; family Leuciscidae; genus Hybognathus; species Hybognathus amarus. The sequence continues at coordinate 13,226 of JAQIUQ010007532.1, read as the reverse complement.
GCGTCGCGTTCATGATTTGCAACACCATTCAGTGTCGCAGTGTTAATTTTGTTTTTGAAAACTATGATCGAAAAATGTTTGTTGACTTTTTTTCCCTGACTAAAACGAGACGATGAGAGACGATACCCACTTCATTAAACGATAACTGTGACTACCGGTATCAGCATGTACAATATCGTTGACTGAAAAAAGACTAGACTAATGTGTGTTTAAGTCCCTGTAAAGGCAATTCTACAAAAAATTCTAAACACATTATAAATGTTACAAATGTAGTGCTAAAACATATTACACATAAATACAGCCACTTTCTTTGTTGCCGTTACTAATGAATGAATGACTTGATTACGGATGACTCACTCCTAAAGACAGTGACTTACCGCCACCTACTGGCGATTTTAATTTAATGTTTAAAAGTATCACCTCGTTTTTACCATCATTGCATATTTATTGAAAATTGTTTTATTTAAAGCATTAGTTATTTTATAAAAGTATTTATAAAGGTAAAAATAAAATTGGAGAACCACTGAACTAAGGAACAGGGAAATGTAGAATTGCACAAGTGCTACTGCTACTGATTAGCATTGTCAATACAGCCTGTTACCTTGATTCAAATGTCTCCATAAGCTTAATTGAATTGGCCTAAAGCGAAAAAATATAATGTCAATTTTTGTCTAAAGACTACATATAAAATAGCTACCAAAAATTAATGTCGGTAACTTGAAGTTTGAGTAAAAGTTGACAAAAAAATGCAATGACTTTGTCAACTAAAACTAGACTAAAACTATGAAAGACAAAATGACTAAAATGACCAATATGCATTTTCATCTGAAGGCTAAAGGCCATTGCACACTGAGTTTGAAATTCGCATTCGAAATTTTCGCACATAAAAAAAAAAAACATTCGACCTTACGTTATGTCAATCACGCTTGCAGACCGCCTCTGAAACTTTCGTCTGTCATAAAATTAATCGGATCGGGTTCGATTTTCTGCGTTTTTCGCATCCACAGCCAGCATTTTAAGAGGTTTTTTGACAATTCAGGGCCGGGGGAGCTCGATCCGCACATCATTCCACATGCGCAGTCCTTTCAGTTTCGTTTTTTTTGTGTGGTCCGGGCTTGTCGGATTCTGAAGTGGTGCGCAGTTACTCTCCACCATCGACTGATCAAAGCATGATGGGAAACGACTTGCTGATCAGACACAGATTCATTTGAACCCACCTGGTCTAACCACACCATTGCACATAGTATCTAATTCTGTGGGAAACACCGACATATAATCAGTTTATAAAAAGGCATCAATTTATAATTATATTATATAGCAGTTGACTACTTTCTACCATTACACATCTTGACTCACTTTCATGTATTTTCACTTTATATTTCTCTCATTTAATTGTTTTGATGTACTGAAAATTATCTTTTAATAATTTTCTCTTTCCTGTCAGACCTGATGGAAGAGAGCGAGGAAAGAGAAGAACTGAGTGAAGTGAAGGAGGAGAGAGAAGAACTGAGAGAAGAGAAGGAGGAAGTGAAGGAGGAACATCATGTCCAACCTGGAGGAAAACCCTTGAGTCGTTCAAAGACTAAACAGACATTTTTAAAGAAAAGAAGAGTCAAGAAATCTTTCACCTGCACTCAGTGTGGGAAGAGTCTCACAACCAAACATAATCTTGAGGTTCACATGAGAGTTCATACTGGAGAAAAGCCGTTCACCTGCACTCAGTGTGGGAAGAGTTTCAGTCAATCATCAAACCTTAATGTTCACATGAGGATCCACACTGAAGTGAAGCCGTTCACATGTGATCAGTGTGGAAAAACATTTCTTAGGGCATCACACCTGAAGAAACACCTGAGAGTTCATACGAAGGAGAAGCCGCATTCATGTTCTGTGTGTGGAAAGAGTTTTTCACTGCTGACTAATTTACATAGACATGAGAAAACTCACACTGGTGTGAGAGAGTACGTGTGCTTTGAGTGTGAGAAGACTTTTACTACAGCGGACACATTAAATCTGGCACCAGAGGATTCACACTGGAGAAAAACCTTACAAGTGTTCACACTGTGACAAGAGATTCAGTCAGTCATCACATCTGAAAAGACATGAGATGATCCACACAGTGGAGAAACCACGTCACTACAGTCTGAGATCATGGTAAGTAGTTTATTTTCATGTGCTGAACAACTAAGTCTCTTCTGTGTAAGTTAGCCACACATCACCCTTTAGCCAAATCTCTCCTCTCCACCTATAGCCGGTGTGTGGTGAGCACAGGACACTTTGTTGATTGATTGATATCTATTACCTTGTTCAACCAACAGGAATGTGTAATTTGTCAGTTCAGATCAATGCAAAAAACAAAAACAAATTTGCTCTGACAGTAGGTGGCGCTCATGTAAAGCAGAAATACAGCACTACACAGGGCTCTAGACTGCAGCTAAATGGTCACATTTTGCGGAGAGAGTTGCCATTTCGGCCGCATACAAGAAACATCACACGGCAAACGAAAGCAGAATGAAACCCTGCTGCTCATTTAACAGGTTATCATTCTTGGAGCAATGAGAGACAGGGTTTACTCGTGGGCTGATCTCGATCACACAACAACGTTACTACACAGCGCTGGCAGATCCATTGAGAAAGCATTTTGAGGGAATAGTTCACCCACAAAGGAAAATTAGCTCATGATTCACTCGCCCTCAAGACACCCTAGGTGTGCATGACATTCTTCTTTCAGACAAATACAATTAGAGTTGTATTAAAAAATGTCCTGGCTCTTTATAATGCTTATGTAGTGCTTATAATGGCAGTGAATTTCTGTTTTGTAGTCCATAAAAGTGCATCAGTCCATGATAAAAGTGTTCCACACGGCTCCACATTTAGATTCTGGCCAAACAAATGTATCGATTTGGCTTAAGTCTAAGCACAAGATCAATATATTTGTTTTTCTTACTTTATTCTTATCAGAATTGTAAATAATTGATTTCTGTATAAAATAATGCAACCAAAACATTTAATTTTCCTTTTTTTAATCAATGTGTAACTTAAAAATAAACAGATAAACAGTGCTCTGTTTTAAGGACAAGAAATGAAAACTAATGTGATATGATGAATGTCCAAAAGATAGCTTGTAGCTTTTGATCTAGGCATTTAAGGGACCTGAAGTATGACAATAACACAAACGACAATAAACGTGGGGAGTTTGGAAATGGAAGTACAGAGAGAGAGCATTGGCAAAATCACCTAAACAGTGTAACCCTTCTGAATCAACACAAAAAAACATCATCTTAATGCTTTTTTTAAAGCTCCGAGTAAAGATATATACTTGCGCGTGATGGTTCTCATGTGTTGCTGAATGGCTGCGCTTCGAGCAGCTGGCCTTTGTGCTTCTGCACGTGTCGACGGAGCTTCCGTGGATTCAGTGTGGTGATGAACAGAGGTTAAAGTCTTCGAGGTAAAATGACCAAATCTCCTTTCTGGGAGATGAATTTGGTAGAAACTTAACTGAAAAAGAACTTTAAAACAAACAACGACAGCTTCCTGTCGGCTTGGCCAATCGGAGAGTTGGAAGTCGACGCTGGAGATTGGGTTTATTGCCCCTTTGTTCTAAAAAGGTGCTCTGTGCGCATGTGGGGCGGAGAGACAAGTCTAAAAACATTTCAATGATGGTAAAACATATTAAAAATACACTTTACTTTATATTTTTATGCATATTTGCGTTGTTCACGCCACGAGTGTTCTACAGGTAGTAAGAACGCTATGTAAAAGTCAAAAGGAATATACAGTGATATTTAAAATGCATAATGAAGGTATTTCAACTTCACCTTATGCTACAATCAAATCATAGTTGAACACATGTGACATGAACAAACAGACACACAGAAAAACACATTATATATTTGTTAAAATATATTTGACACACAATATATTTGGTTAAATGTCTTTAGACAAAAGAAATGTCTTTCTCCTTAGCAAAAATCACATCCTGTAGACATTCCGATGCGCCAAAAGAAGTCTTGTAACAGGAGACCAGTGCTTTGTCCAGCGAGCCTCCCTCGTGTGTGTGTGTGTGTGTGTGTGTGTGTGTGTGTGGAAACAATGTTTTGGGGTTGTAGGAAGAATTCCATTTAGGCTGCATAGTTTAGATCAGCTGGAACCAGGAACACGTCCCGTAAATCCTGATGTACTTGGTACATAATAAGAAAAATGGCGTCTACGCTAATATTAGTCTCTCTGTTTATCCCGAGGTTTACCGCAGTCCACCGGATCCAGTTTGCGTAGAGAGAACTTAAGAGTTTTCTGTTAAAACGTTGTGTTAGTGGCCCCTAAGTTAACAAGTAATGATCGTTGCTACGGAGGTGAATCAATCAAAACTAATTTTGGCTGGAAAATAATTGTTTTCTAGAGCTGCTGTGGGAGCAATCAAAATTCAGACAATCGCCGTTAATTTAATTTTCTATTATCACTGTAAAGCCGCTTTGGAACAATCCTTTGTTACCCTCTGGGGTTGTTCGGCCCAAATTGTCCCGAAACATTCAAATAATTTTCTTTTTATATCACAGCTTCATCGGAATGGTCCGAAATTTGGTGACTTTGTTGGTATTTGGTATATGAACACCCAAAACAATTGGAGACAGGATGTGAATAGTCTAAGTGGTTGTAAAAAACAGTCACACTCAGGACCTTCAGGTCCAAATGGACCTGCATAGGAAATGAATGGGAAATTGGCAAAAATGTGAAAATACAGAGTTTTTACAAATCAGCCACGATCCAGAAAAAAGCACACAACAGTGAAGAGGTGAATCTATAAAACATCAAGAGTGCAAAACAGACACATCCACTCACACACACACACTTTTATACACAAACATACCAAAAAATGTTTTGAATTTTTTAAATGCTCAATTTGTTCACCAGGTGGCATCCATCTCATTTCAAAAATTGCTTTTATAAGGCCTAGGCTTGACTCTAAAATGAAATACAGCTTTAAAAAAATATTATATTTTTTTTTATTTTTTTCTTACTATATTCAATGGGGAAAAATGGGTCATAATTATTGCATTAATTTTAATTATATATATATATATATTTTTAAAATGATCTCAAAACACTAAAAAAGAAAAGAAAAAATATTATAAAAACAAGTAAAAAAAATAAATTATGATATTTTTTTTATAAATATGAATCCTGCCCTTTGGGTCCATTTGGACTCTGAACACCCCAAGTGTGACTGTTAAACGAACAACCCCATTAAAAACACTAAATTGAATTGAATTCAACTTTGTCATTGCACTTCACAAGTAAAAGCAACGAAATGCAATAAATGAAGATGACTTGACTTACATGTGATTAGCACAGTTCAGAGTTTGAAATATTGATTATTCCTCTTGCGTCATGTCTGTTTCGAAATTAAACTTGTTTGTTTTTAGCAAAACTACTATCAAGTTTCTGGAAAGAGAGGACCGAGTGAACGCCAGTGATCCTGCAGAATGAAACACACTGAAGAAGAAAGAGGTTTGTGTTTATTCTGGTCACGGTTGGTAAATCCTACGTCTGCTTCTTGTCTCGTGTTTGTGTTGTATGTGTGTGCGCCGCTCGTTAGCAATCACTCATTACCCATCACCAGCTGCAGTCTATCAATTCATGTCTATATATTCTCATCAACTTCTCATCTCCCTTGTCAGATCGTTGTTTGTGGTTTCCCGGTGTGTGTGCCAAGTGTCCTTCAGTCTTGTGCTTCTGTTCCGGTTCTTGTTCTGTGGATTATTGATTTCTGTTCATCGTTGGATTTCACCACCACCACACGCTGCACTCGTCACTCGTCACGTCTGACCATCGGAGTCCCTGCGCCACTAACCTGTCTGTTCATCAATTAATAAAGAGTTTAACTGCATTTGCTTCTGTCTGATCTATCATGACAATTCTTGATTTCTCATTCATTCATAATGATGAAGAACATGCTGATGCTCACCAGATTTACATCAAACTAGTTTCATGACCAAACTAGTGACTTGTAACTCAGATCATCTTCATGACATTAAAATAGATTCGAATCTCGTGCACAGCAGTTTTCCACCAGATTTGATGGGATTAAAATGACTCGGTGAATCAGTGATCTTGACCTTCACTTTTCATTGGAAATCTCACTTAATGTTTCTTTTAGATCTGATGGAGGTGTAACAAAGGAATAACTGAAGCCAAAAAAATCTGTCGGTACACATGGAAAAGTCTCAAGGTTCACATGAGAGTTCAAACCGGAATTAAACAGTGAAATGTGATCAGTGCGGGAAGAGTTTCACTGGGGCCTTCGTTCGAGCACCAGAAAAAAGCTGAAGAAGAGGCCGTAACACTTTCAACAGAGACGTGAATCTGAAATTTTAACTTGTTCCTTGTTTGAGATCTGTATCGTCGCTTTCACTTTTAATTAAACAAATGATAATTTAATCAACAGCTTATAGTTATTGTGAAAATTATTTGCATCAGGAATCATTTGATAATTTTCAGTTCTGAAAGCCAGTATTACGTTTGCTTCTGGGGCTTCCCAGCAAACAGAACGTTAGTATTTGCTTCCTGGAAAAAATTGCTTCTCTTTTGTAGCAATTAGAAGACAATGTGCCAGCTCAGGGTATTGACCCACCAAAGACTGTCCGATTAGAGACTAAATCGAAGATGCAGTTACTATCCGGGAATAACCCATTTATCGTCACCACTCAACAGATTCTCTGTATAGTTGTGGTATGGTTGTGGTTTTTTTGGCATTCACGCACAACCCTTCATCCAAAAACACGTATATATATAAACAGTTTATACAGCTTTGGCTTCAGCGTCATTCTCCACGTCCGCTGCATCTAACAGCGTCTCTGCCGAGGGCGGGGAGATCACATGATCAAGGTTTCTGGACGCTGATTGGCTCAGGTAAGGTGATGGGTGTGCGCATGTGCCTCAAAATACAGGGGAAGATATTTTAGAGAGAGGTTAGTAACTAAAGCCTTTTTAACAGCCGCCCCCATATTTATGTAAAGAAATATGTACACATTCGAAAAGGCTTTTCATCTACTATCGATTACAATTACTTTAATCAGGAATGGCAGGTAATTGTACAAGGCGTGCAACTTGGGCGAGTGTAAGTTTTTTCTCCCACCTGAACCTTGGCTGTCCTCACTCTGGTGTCAGCTCCAGGAGATACTTCTGACACCTTTCCCACAGGCCAGAGAGCTCTTGGTAGTTGGGGATCGAGGATCAACACGGTAGTGCCAACCTGGATATCTGGAGTGTCTTTTTGCCATTTTCCACGGTTCTGAAGTCCTGGGAGGTAGTATTTAAGGTAATGTCTCCAGAATTGATCCGCAAGGATCTGGCTTTGGCGCCATCGCCGTCGGCTGATCAGCTCAGACTGGGGATAAACTGTTAGGGGGAGTGAAGCGTCTGGCCGCCCCATTAGGAGACAATTTGGCGTAATGGGGTCAGGATCAGAAACATCAGATGATGTATATCCCAGTGGTTTGGAGTTCAAGATGCCTTCAACCTCTACCAGCACAGTTTGAAGGACCTCAAGTGTCACTGATTGAGCTCCTAAAGTCACCATCAATGCGTTTTTCAAGGAGCGAATTTCTCGCTCCCAACAACCTCCAAAGTGTGGTGAGCTAGGAGGGTTGAAATGGAATTCAATTTGCTGTTTAGCCAACTGTCTCTGCAGATCCGGAGCAAGAGCTGTGAAAGCTTCCTTTAGCTCTCTTTCACCTCCTCGGAAGTTTGTGCCTTGATCTGACAAAAGCTCATGGGGTTTCCCTCGTCTAGCTGTGAATCGTCTGAGAGACATAAGGAAGGAGTCGGCTTCCAGGCTATGGAGAATGTCGATATATACCGCTCTGGTGGTAAGGCATTTGAATATTATTCCCCATTTTTCTCCATTGCGTCGACCCACTTTGACGGTATAGGGGCCAAAACAGTCTACGCCAGTGGAGTAAAAGGTGGGCTTGAACAGACGTAGTCTCGCTGGGGGAAGGTCCGCCATTTCAGGTACCTCTGGTTTTTCCTCCATTTTTGGCACTGAACACATTCTCGTTGCAGATGCTTAATGGCCTCTCTACCACGTAGAACCCAATATTTACGGCGGAGTTCAGCGAACACCCTCTCAGAACCTGGATGACAAAGTTTGGAGTCATAACTTTGGATGATAAGTTTAGTGATGGGGTGCTTTGGATCCAGTACTATAGGGTGTATGTTGTCAGGTTCAAGGTATGGACTATGCCGTAAACGTCCGCCAACTCTGATTAATTCGGTTTCTCCATCAAGTTCTGGGGCCAGTGCTCCTAGTCGACTGTTCCGTGAAAGTGGTTTACCTGTCCGGAGTTGTTCTAAGTCTGATGGAAAGCATTCTTGCTGTGATTGCCGCAAAACACTAATCTCGGCACTTCTGTAGTCATTGGCTGTGGGCTCACCATCGACGGCCTCTTGACGAGCCGTGGACTCAATTAGCTCTTCGAGAGTTTTAAACTGACTGAAATCAGAGGAGGTGAAGCAGACCAGAGTACTGGTACCAGTCTTGCGAAGTTCATTATTATCTACATCAACTGGACTGGGGCATTCAGGCCACAGATTGGCGGGATCTTTTAAGAAAGGTGGTCCTTGGTACCAGCGTTTTCCCGAACCAAGCTCGCACAGACTCAATCCCCGAGTGATGTCGTCGGCTGGATTGTTTGCGGAGGGTACATATCGCCAGCTGTGTTGTTCTGTGAGGTCCTGGATTTCTGATACATCGAGTACCGACAAATACTTTAAATCGGCAAGAGTCTGATTGTAACCATGTGAGGACTGTAGTAGAGTCAGTCCACAAGACTGTTTGACGAATGGGCAAGTTCAGCTCATTGCAGAGTACTTTGGCAAGTTGAGCTCCTGTCAGTGCGGCGCACAATTCCAGTCGGGGAACAGATTGTTGTTTCTTTGGTGCTACACGTGATCTTGCTGTTAAGAAGGCTACCTCTGTCTGCCCATGTTGATCCTCTGTTCGAAGATATGCCACAGAGCCATAGGCACGTTCAGAGGCATCACAGAAAACGTGTATGTCTCTGAAACTTGTTTCTGTGTCCTTGGTGGGGCTACAGTAACATCGAGGAAGAACAATATTCTGTAGGGCTGGTAGCTCCTCCTCCCATTCAATCCAGGTTTGTAGTAGATCTGTGGGCAAGTGTGGATCATCCCAATCCCGTTTCTTGTCCCACAGGCGTTGTACAAGGATCTTAGCGCGAGTGGTATAAGGGATAAGGTAGCCCAACGGGTCATACTGGCTGGCTAGGATCCTGTATATGTTACGCATGGTAGTCTCACCATTGTCCTTTGCACGGTATTTATAGGATATTGTGTCAGACTGATGGTTCCAGAGGAGCCCCAATGTTGATTCATGGATGTCTGTTCGACCTTGTGAAATCCAGAGTTCTGCACTGTCCGATCTGGCATCCGGAGGGAGGTGACTTATAGTTGAAGGGGCATTGCTGGACCACTGCCTCAGCTCAAATCCTCCGTCTGCCAGCAGGTTCCTTATCTTGTCAACGAAACACTTTGCTTCTTCTGCTGAAGTGAAACTTTGTAGGCAGTTGTCTACATAAAAGGATTTCAGCACCGAATTGCAGACGTTATCTCCAGGCTGGCTATGATCAAGGACGTGTTTCTGGAGTGCAAATACCGCACAGCAGGGGCTGCAGGTAGTGCCGAATGGGAGGACTTGCCATTCATACACACTGGGTTGTTCCTGTATGTTTAGGTCTCTCCAGGTAAAACGTAAGAGTGGTTTGTCTTCCGGAAGTAGTCGAATTTGGTGGAACATCCCTTTGATGTCGCTGCTGACTGCCACTGAATGTTCCCTAAATCTAAGTAGCACAGCAAGCAGGGATGGTCCCAACACTGGCCCTGGGAGCAGAAGCTCATTCAAGTTTTGTCCGTGATATTGGAACGAACAATTGAAGACGATCCTGTTTTTCCCATTGTGCTGCACCATGTGATGCGGGATGTACCAGGAGCAAGAAGGATCAGTCTCAGTATTCTGTGGCAATTTGCTAACATAGCCTGCTTGTTCCAGTTTTGAAATCTCTGCAGTGTAAGCGGCTGCTTGCTCTGGATTCTTGATAAGTCTCTTTCGGTGGCCCTCAGCTGTGATAAAACTGCCTCTTTGGGTGCTCTGAGTTCAGGCATGTCCTTTACACGCAGGAGAGGGGTTGCATACCGGTTCACACCATCAATCTCAACCCTGACTGTCTTTCTCTCTAAGAGTTCCACCGCCTCATGGTCCAGTCTGGATCTGACGCAAATCTTTTCATTACGCCAGGGCAGTATATCCATCTGCCATAACTTCTCCACCTGCTTGTAGAGATCTGATTCTGGGGAAGAGACTGAAGTGAAGAGACAGTGCTGTTCAGTCATCTCCTTCTGAAAGTGTTGGACCGGGCCCTGTAATGTCCAGCCAAGACGTGTCTTTATAGCTGCTGGCCCCCCTGGAGGTCCCCACCTTACTGGCTCTACGGGAGTGATCAGATGGAGGTAATCGGATCCAATGAGCAGCACGGGGCAGACTGCTTCAAAATCATTCAGTGGAAGCCCTTTAAGGTGTTGATATCTCTTCCTCAGATTCTTCACTGGATGTGAGTGTTCTGCTAAACTTAGCTGTTGAGCAGTGAAAGCACCTTTGATGCGATACTGTTTCGTGGGCTGAGCCATTGGGGAGATTGTGAATGAAACTGCTGCACCTCTGAGAACTTGAAACTCCTGCCTGACTGTCCGAAGGGGAAGGTCTTCGGGCTGACCTTTAAGTCCCAACTGCTGAGCTGCATTGTGGAGAAGGATAGTTCTCTCAGATCCATCATCCTGAATTGCATATGCATCCATCCTTCTCTTTCCATTTCTGAGAATCACTTTGATGACTTTAAGTAGAACTCTCCGGCTGGTAGGCGGCTTATGAATCAGGAGAATCTCATTTCATAGTATTGAGCAGACAGGTGTTAGAATCAGCAGTGTCATCGTGCAACAGGCTTTGGATTCTTGGGGTTCCCAGCACTGATGTCGATGCAGAGCCACTGAGGTGTCGGCTGTTGCACTGTCTGCATCGCATTTCTAAGTTACATTCTACTGACTTATGTGTTCTGCCGGAACGCCAACACCTGTTGTTGTCTTTGACCCAGCTTCGTTTTTGATCTTTAGTAAGCAGCTTGAAGTTGGCACAGTTGTTGAGGGAGTGCTTACTGTTGTCACAGTAGGTGCAGTAGGGTTTTGAGAAGACTTAAATGGTAAAGCAGATGGTGTGGACTCAGAAATCGCCTCTCTCTGTGCTCAGAAAGATAGTGGTGCTTTTAGCGGCTGGCTGAGAGCCTCTGATAGTCTCTCTTGTTCAAGTTACGCTCTCTCGGTTTGGATTGCTTGCAAACCTTGTAGTGTCCTCTTGAACTTGGATTTCAAATTCCAGCCATTCCGCAAAATCCAGAAGTGTAGGGATGGGCACATGATGTGGATGAGCAAACCTCCGAAACCCTGATCTGAGGTCATGCGGAAGTTTCCCAAGCAGCCGAGACACATGAGACCCGCACTGTAATCTCGAAATTACCCTTCTCTCCTAATTGCTCCAACATGCCCACCAGGGAACGGACTTTGAGAGCAAAAAGTCTAAAGGCCTTCTGGTCTCCACTAGCTACATTTGCCCCATCCATTAACTCTGCAATCCGTTGTAGAGCTAATTGGTGTGGCTGACCATACTGCTGATCTAGAGCAGCCATTGTCCTTGTGTAAGGGTGTTGCGAATGGCAGTAGGAGTCAGCAATTAACAGAGCTTCCTCTAATTTCAGATGGTCCATCAGTATCTGAAATTTGAACCTTTCCGAAGCATTAGCTGGTAGGACATTTTCCAGAGCAATTTTGAGTCTTGAGAACTCTCTGGGTTTGGATGTATAAAGTCAGGAATCGTGGGGGTTGGACCTCGATACATTAGTTCTGGTTCAGGGGGAGAGGATGGCGTAAGTGGCCGGTATGGCCTCTGTGGATGACTTGCAGTATCTTGAGGGACCCAGTATGGAGGATTTAAGTACTCTTTTCTGTGGGAGTGACGTCCCTCTGATCTCTGAACCCCTTGTGGCCTAAAGTGGTAAGAAGTGCTCTGTTTAATATGTGATGCTGATGCTGGAGTTGGGTGATGTGGAGGACTTTGAAGCTCATACTCAGTCTGATGCTCCTTTTGTGGTTTGAGACGCGGAGCTGGTACAGGCCTGAAACCCGGTTCATCACAACGTGCCTGTAGCTGGGCGCGTGGTGCAGGTATAGGGCGACTGGAGCTATACTGCCCCTGAGGGTTGACAGGCGAAAAGCGGACTTTCAGGGCGTTGATGTTCCATCTGAATTTGCAGCTGCTTCATTTGGTGCTTAAGCTGATGAAGCTCCTTTGCATATTGATCATTTGAGCTCTGAACTGTATCCCTTTCCTGCTGTAACACTTGAAGGACTTTGCGGAGATCCTTATTCTCTCTCCTTATGATTTCTGATGCAGACTCACACTCCTCATCAGACCACTGTGACGAACTGTAAGCTGTATAATCTGGTAGCTGTGGAGTAAAGCCAGTTGCACCTTCCTCTGCCATTCTGGTTGAGTGAGTGAGTGGTGACATGGGTTCTGAAACAGGCTTAGGGAGGGTGAAGCCAGTGAGATCATACTCATTGTAACGTGCGGGAAGGACAATCTTCCTCCTGACTCGCACAGCTGGATCATCCTCCTCATATTCTGACATCTTCTATCGCTTTGGCAAGTCCAAGCTCCGGCTCTGAAGGACCATGAAAAAATTGCTTCTCTTTTGTAGCAATTAGAAGACAATGTGCCAGCTCAGGGTATTGACCCACCAAAGACTGTCCGATTAGAGACTAAATCGAAGATGCAGTTACTATCCGGGAATAACCCATTTATTGTCACCACTCAACAGATTCGCTTGTATAGTTGTGGTATGGTTGTGGTTTTTTGGCATTCGCGCACAGACCCTTCTATCCGAAAACACGATATATATAAACAGTTTATACAGCTTTGGCTTCAGCGCGTCGGTCTCCACGTCCCGCTGCATTGTAATAGCGTCTCTTGCGAGGGCGGGGGAGATGCACATGATCAAGGTTTCTGGACGCTGATTGGCTCAGGTAAGGTGATGGGTGTGCGCATGTGCCTTCAAAATACAGGGGAAGATATTGTAGAGAGAGGTTAGTAACTATAGCCTTTT
>JAQIUQ010007531.1:142500-144878 GCA_030378365.1 Hybognathus amarus | reverse complement strand
ATGTGTGTGTGTGTGTGTGTGTGTATATGTGTATATATGTATATATGTGTATATGTGTATATATATATATATATATATATATATATATATATATTAGAGCTGTCAAAGATTAATCGCGATTAATCGCATCCAAAATAAAAGTTTTTGTTTACATAATATATGTGGGTGCATTGTGTATAATTATTTTATATATATAAATACACACACATGCTTGTATATATTTAAGACATATTTTCATTTATATACTGTTTATAGATTTATATGTAATTTATTTTATATATAAATATATATATTTTACATATAAATAATATTTTTTTCTTAAATATACATGTATGTGTCTGTATTTATATATATACAAAATAATTATACACAATGCATCCAAATATATTATGTAAACACAAACTTTTATTTTGGATGCGATTAATCGTGATTACCTTTTGACAGCCCTAATATATATATATATATATATATATATATATATATATATATTAGGGCTGGGATTTTATTAAAAAAATTAATCTAATTAATTAGAGGCTTTGTAATTAATTAATCGAAATTAATCGCATTTTAATCGCATAAATATTTGGACTAAGAACAGTGAGAAGATTTTTTTTTCAAATGGATTTTTAGTAGGCCTATACTATTGAATAATGACTGAATACATAAGCTTAAGCAACAAAATATTGTTTATTTTTGTTCAACCAAGTCCAACAGACCAGTGCAATTGTATGTTTTGCATTGAGGTGAAACTTGAGGGTCGATGTGATACGCGAATTCCTTGTTGCATAGCTTGCACACAACCCTGCTCTTAATGACGCTTCCATACAGCGCTTGACATTAACTTTTTTGCTCACTAGCCAATGTGGCTGGTTTTACAAAATTACTAGCCACACAGCACTTTTACTAGCCACATTTTAAATGGGGCTTTAAACGTACTAAAATTTAATAATTTTATCATTAGCTCTGGTTGTAAAGCTCATTTTTTGAAAACATGTTGTCTATTCTTAGATTCTATAGATTCTTATTGTATATAATAAAAGTGCTGCATCTTTTTTTTACAGCAGTAAATAATACAGAGTAGAACAATTATCTGCATTAGAAACAATGAGCAAATGTGATATGACGTGACATAAGGGGAGCCCTGCTAGTAGTTACACTGTGTACCTTAATCATGAAGATTATTATTATTTTCTTTATATCGGCCACGCACTCACAAACTGACTGAACGCTGTGTTGATGTGTGTGCGCGCGTGACCAGTTGCGTGTGATGATCATTTGACAAGTCTGGAATGGATGTACATATTTGGCGTGCGCACCCTCGCGCAGCGGCACTACAGGAGAGCGAGACGCGCCTATGTTCTGGATTATCCTGCTATTAAAAAGATCGCTATATCAAATTAAGTTGATAATTAAGGGCAGACTAAAACAGCCCTCAGTTCGGCGGCTAGCCCGAGAGTTTAATCTCCACGTGTCTAATGTCGTGCAATTCGTTTGTTATGTCAGATGTCTTTTGACAAGACTACAATTTTTCAACATGCCAAAGTGGCTAGTGGGAGTGACTGTGTTACCCGCCACGCGTGAAATCCACCCGCATTTGGCGGGTGTTAATGTCAAACCCTGCATCCGTTAGTTTTATAACATAATTTCCCATCCACGGGACCAACCAAAGCGGTCTCATCAGCTTCTTCGTGTTTCACTGTTTGTTGTTTAGTTGTCTGAAGCACTGTAAAAAAAGTCATGAACGCTAGTTGTGTGCTCCAGTATAATCAGTCCGCCGAAACTAATCCAGAGAGAATGTTCCGCGGTGGGAAAATACGTGTCGATTAAATGCGTTAATTTTTTTGTGTAATTAATTAATGCGTGTAAAGTCTGTAATTAATTAATCGTAATTAACGCGTTAAAGTCCCGGCCCTATATATATATATATATATATATATATATATATGTGTGTATATATATATATATGTATATATGTATATATATGTGTGTATATATATGTGTGTATATATATATATGTATATATATATATGTGTATATATATATATATATATGTATATATATGTATATATATATGTGTATATATATGTGTATATGTGTATATATATATGTATATATATATGTATATATATACGTTATATATATATTAGGGGTGTAACGATTTTCGAACCGAAACCGAAAAACCGCTGATACTGAACTCACGATTCGAATTCGCGATACTGTCATTGCGTACCGAACACGCCCTGCCCCGCCCCTGCTACCCCGGCCCCGCCCAGCCCGGCTCAATGGACCTCATGTCTTATGTAAACAGTACACAATGAATTTAGTTTTGTAGCCTAACCACCATTAACACCAAATAACAAGCTCCGTGTTTTGTTACT
>JAQIUQ010007531.1:77500-140000 GCA_030378365.1 Hybognathus amarus | reverse complement strand
AATGTCTGTTCTATGTTATTATTGTACTGCACAATTAAATACAATCGTTGCTGCGTCTGCAGTCTGAAAACTTTACCTCAGAGCATCCGTTAACTGAATGAATTGAGAATATCACCTGAAAAATCTAATAACATCAGCAATTGTCATTCAAGCAGCTGATTTCTGTAAATGAATGCAAAACTAAATGCATATTGCAGCATAGGGCGAAGTCAGGATCCATTAGCAACGATTTGACTTCAAACCCTCTCCACCATAGCTTCGTCCAGTGACTCGTTCAGTAACATCTGTGATATCTAATTCACTTTTAAACCTGACTTTTCTTGCGGCTATTTCAGTTTAATGAAAAACAAGCATGTCATTAAACGCAACATTTATAGAAATCGAACTTTACCTCATCCATGACAACTAATTTTCAATTCCCGTCTGACTGATTTATCCATGGTGGAGTTGAAAACAACAGATCCCATCATTCCGCGTTCCTCCACGTCATCATCAAGCAAAGCCGTTGTTGTTGTTGTTTTGAATGTAGCGCCCTCTAGCGGCATGCAATCTTAGGTATTGCAGCTTTAATAATAAATCATCATATTAGAATGATTTCTGAAGGATCATGTGACACTGAAGACTGGACTAATGATGCCTTGATCACATGAATAAATTACAGTTTAACAGAAGAAAGCTATTTTAAATAATAATATTTCAGACTGTTATTGTCATGATTCCACATGTCTCTGTTTTCAAGGACTCTTATTTTGATGTTCTTTTGTCTTGATATGCCGGTGTTCAGTTCACAAGGTTTAGTTCCTGGTTCTCTCCATTATAATGTTGTGAGATTCCATGGCTGAGTTCAAAATCTCCCCAAACCCTCATTCACTATTCCCTACAATACTCCACTAATATAGTCCCCTTGAGGGAATGAATTAAAACGAGTGAGTGAATTCGGACACTGAGTGAGCTGGAAGGGCTGGGGATTTTGCATAGTTTGTACTTTGTTTAATAATCATTTGAAACTGAGAAAACTGGCAGCTCCAGCAGTAATGAAAAGATTTATCTTGAACTCTGCCATGGAAACTAGCATGTACCTTAACTCAATAATTTAACTATCCATTGTAAACAAATGTGTATCTGTATGATATTACGCTGGGGCCACATTGGACCAGGGATGGATTATCTTCTTATCAGACTCTGGAATTCATTTAGTGTGATAGTCACAGTGCATTATGGGTGTTCTCTAGCCATTTAGCGTGCATCAGTTGTACACTCATTATTGCAGTGCATTATGGGTTTGAGTGAGTTCACTCGATAATATTGACTATGGTTTCGTACACCAGTACAAATGGCTGTTCACTCAAATAGCGTCCTATTTAAGGGTACAGGGCGCTTTCAGACACAGCCCATAGTTACCCTTCCTTGTTTATCATTGTCAATTACTCACGATCACCTGTCTCTTAGGGTTGTGCCGATAGACGATAGTAGGGCTGCACAGATGTTGTTATGCGCATCTAATCATTAAAGCCGGTTCCTTGATTAGCAGTAAATCACCTTCACCTGCTTTCAGATGGAGCGCGTTTACTACAAAGAGCCGTAGATCACTGACAAGCTGAGCCATATCGCATTAAATATCGCTGGCGATACGTCCTCGATATTAACGCGATTTGGCTCAGCTTGTCAGTGATCTACGGCTCTTTGTAGTAAATGCCGCTCCATCTGAAAGCAGGTGAAGGTGATTTACTACTAATCAAGGAACCGGCTTTAATGATTAGATGCGCATATCAACATCGTGCGATTAATCGGTGCAGCCCTAGACGATAGTATCGTGTATCGACGATTGTCTGAGATATCGCCGATGGCAGATGCCTTTGACGATATCAATACGATAATTAGCTCGTTTTACCATTAATGTATTAAATTATTTGGCCTATTATTATTATAAAGCTAGTATTGTTATTAAATTAATATAAGGAACTACAATTAATTTGCCTTGCCTAAATTCATAACGTGAATGAACATAATTCATCATGTGCACTTGCGACACACCGACATTCTTCTTATGAGGAGAATGTTTTTAAAACAGACTAAAAAACTACATCCCACATCAAAATTTAATTGCAAGGTGATCCATTCACAAATTATCAAGAGTGCTTGTTTTAACAGACGCATCATTCTTATATAAATCCAAGATAAAAACGGCATCGTTGTTCGTCAGTATTTTGTTTCCATATAGCACATAAAAAAACGTTTAATGACTAAAAACAATACAATTACTAAATATTATTATTAATGAATATCACTAAAATAGTATTATAGCTACCGTTATCATCGTCGTCTCTGAGAGAACGCTGCGTTAATGAAGAAGCTGAAAGCAGTCCGTTTTTACTTTCACTTTCAGGGAATGAGCGCGTTTACATGCATGTTCTTAACCCGGTTGTGTTGAATAAACTGACAATGCATGTGGTCATGTAAACGCATCAACCCGTTTTCCTTTATCAGAGTCAAGTCATAAGTATATAAACCGATCGACTCCGCTAGATGTTTGCCCCTTGCTCTGATTTCTCCCGGCATAAAAACACATTAACCCGCGTACTTCGTGCTTACTAAGTGCGCATGTGAAGTGCATCCAAACAGACAGAGCACTGGTAGGAGGACAAATATCGCAAACTCCGAATCTTTCTGACCCAATAAATTATTTAAACGCGTTTTCATCTCGTGCAGAAAGTCAAAATGCTGCATGTAACGGCATGAGGATAGGCTATGTGTCCGTAAATTTCCCGTTGACATGTTGAAATACAAAAAATGATTAGGATCTTTTTTTATCTCACTATACCAGGAAATAACCTGATCCTATTAATAAACACTCCACCTTTGCTAGCAAAATAGAAAAAAAGATACTTGTATACGAAGTAATAAAACAAGCAAATTAATGAGTAAATAATCAAGTTAATAATCAAGTAAGCCCCGCCCCCTCACGATAATATCGTGTATCGCCGATCTCACAGGCTGACGATAGGACGATATGGAAATGGAGCATATCGCCCAACACTACTGTCTCTAATTTCGCCTCATGTCACCCCTGTGCATTTATAACTGATGGTGTCTTCGGTTCTGTCTTTGTGTTAACGTTTCAAGCATCAAATCAAGCCAGTATGTGATATGTGACAGTTGCCGTTTTATTGGATGAAATAAAAACGTAATATTCAAATTAAATAGTAACTGGAAATCAAATGTGAAGTCTCTTTTCTTGTGATTTCTCAGGTTACTGTTTGATTTCTTCTCTTGATCATTTGTTATCACATTGCGGTTGTGAGAGACACCATCGGTCAGACAGAACGGACAGATTTTACTGCAGTGCTGGAAGAAGGAACTATTTTAGTGGGAATTAGACACACAAAGAACAGCTGAACACACATCTTGCACTGTTGTGTTTCTTTCTGTTACTGTTAGTGTAGCTGTGCTGTTGTCATTGTTTGTGCTTCACGTGTGATGTGTATGTAGACGGACGTTATAAAACAACACGACACTTAGTTATTGCAATAATCTTTTAGGTATGTTATTTTTATGGCCCATTCACACCTCAAGCGACTGTAATGCTGCATATCACTAGATACTAGTGACCAGCCACTGCACTAAGCATTCCTATTTCCTGGTTGCCCTAAACTAAAGAGAAAAAAATGTTCAATTGCTAGTACATTTCACAACTAGGCTAATTACAAAGACGTGGCAATGCCAACGTATTGAATTAAATGTGAAATATTGAAGTAGAAAAATTGAAATGGTATTTTTGGTATCGCTTTACAATAAGGTTCCATTTGTTAACATTAGTTAACACATATACTAACAATGAAGAATACGACTAAAGCTTGATTAATCTTAGTAATTGGATTGTTTCTAGATCAAGGTTATTTTTTAGATTTGCTAATGTGTTGTTAATTTTAATATTTGAAAGAAATATCTGTTAAAATTATTTAAAAACATGAACTAACTATAAACAGTTGTATTTCTATTACTTAACATTAATAAAGTTAGCTCATTGTTAGTTAAACTAACGTTAGCTATTGAAAAATGTTACTGTATTTTCTTGTAAAATGTACTCCAATTATCTTTATTTTACAACTTCGAAAATCATTTTATACAGTGTAGTAATTAAGAATGTCAGTAAATCACATACAGAAACCTTTAAAAATGAGCATCCTAGGAAGTTGTTTTGAAGAAAATGGTTCCCTGTCAGTCGAGAACGTCGGACGTAGTCGACGGTCGACTGAATGGGGTTCACGTCAGAGAGCCTATGTTCTTCGAGTACTAATGAACGAGCCAATGTAATTAATTGGTGTGCGTGATTCGCATCACGCGCACGCAGGTATAAATACGAAAGTTGATGCACGCACTAGTTGCCCTGAATCGGTTCAACGTGTTCGGGTGGTGTTATTAGAAGTGAGAAAGGGTCCCACTTAAAGAATTTTCAGAGGCTCCTGGGGCTTATGGCAGATGCAGCTGCTTGGCTTGCTCCTTAAGATGACTAGCACTAGCTTCAGCACTAGCTTCATGATCGACTCCCGAGGTGACCATGGCAGAGCGGCACGCCCTGTGTGACAACAGATCACCCCAGCCAGCCGCCAAACCCTCAGTCTGTGATCAGACCTTTCGTTTCTCTGGGCCAACCAGCTCCTGAGAATGAGGTCCACTATCACCATCTGAGGGGCCATGTACAAAGGGCACGCTTTAACAGAGGCCGGGGCGACCTCCGACTGCATTGCCATCCTTGCCTCGAGTTGTTGCAGTTCCCCTCGCTTTGAGCCATCGTTGCTCAGCGAGCTGGTTGCACTATGCTTCCTTCTGATCGCGACCGTGGCACTATGCTTCCCTTGCATCCCACAACTCGCCCGTCCCCTCCCCCTTGGAGTCTGAAGCATCTGAAGACGCTTTATTCCACTATTCTTCCGGCCTGCTGATCGTGCCGCCAACGAGCCTCACGAACAGCTTGGCCAGGGAGAGTAGAGGCTCCATCCCTGGCGTTCCCAGCTGGGCAGGGACATTCTCTGGGCCGCACAGAAACATCTGTTTGCCTCTGGCAGAGAGTCCTCCCTCTGCCAGTGGTTATTTCTGTCTGAGCGGACAACCCTTGGACAGACACTGGCTCTCAACTGGCCCCAGGGCTCTGCAGAAATGCGCTTCCCAGTCAGCCTCCCCAGTAATGCTCCTGTAGCTCAGTGAAATTCATCACACTTATGTGTTGAGCAGAAATGCTCCTGAAGCTCAGTGATCTTCACATGTAGTGTTGAGCAGTGCTCCTATCTTTTGTGTGCCGGTTGCTTGCAATTAGTGTGCCAGGTCGGGAGTGGAGCAGGTCTTGATAGTTTCCCCTTTTGGCCCAACTCCATCCTTCTACTCCAGTTGAGTTCCCTTAAACCGAACCCTGTTGAGTTTCTCCACACCCTTCCAACGTCGGACGTGCGGAACGTCTGGTGTTAGGCTTACCACTCGTAACCAAGTGTAGAACTTGCGTTAGGCTGGGTCCATATGTTGCAGCCCCTATGGTGAACCCCATTTGTGTTCTCTTCCACAATACGGCTCCCAATGGTGAGCCTGTGTTTTCCCTCGGCAGAGTCTGTTCTGCCATCACTGTCCGGTGAGTCTCCCCCTTTCATAGGCTGGATCCACCCCAGTGACATTACGTATGTCATACTACATGGTCTTCCGCCCAGTTCATACGTATTCTCCACGTTACCTCCCTTAGAGTTGGATGTGGCTTCTGCAGCGTCCCTTCCTTTCTATGTATGGGAACCGCTTCCCAGTGGTCCTGTAGGAACAGCAGTGACTTCCCTGGCCTGCTGGGGCATCAGAAGGCTTTTGTCTAGGCACTGGGAGGTGGCAGCTTTAGTGGTGTTTTCAAATGTTATCCCCATTCAGTCGACCGTTGACTACATCCGACATTATCGACTGAAAGGGGCACGTCCCTGGTTGCCGTATGCAACCTCAGGGAATGGAGGACGTAGTCCCCTTGCCACTACCGCTGGACCACTGCTGAATCCGGGTTACTCTCGGCTCCTCAGTGAAAAAGCAACTAGTGCGTGCATCCACTTCTGTATTTATACCCACGCACGGTGGCAGAGTGTGTGATGCTAATCACGCACACCAATTACATTGGCTTTTTTAATAGTATGCGAAGAACATAGGCTTTCTGACGCGATCCAAAATGCCCTTTAAATCACCCTTTTATTTTCACCTGATTTGCTTCAAACTTCACTAGGATGCACCGATGCCATCTCTTTTTAGAATTAATCCGATTCAATACTAAAATTATGTGTATTGAATCAATACCGATAACAGTGTAGTTTTTCAGTCGACCGTCGAGTACATCATCTGTTCCCTCCTTCAGGAAACTGTGGGTTGCATATGCAACCAGACATTTTATATTTGCATTAACTCTTCTGCCTCTCAAATAACTTCTCTGATGATGCATTCAAGAGGAAAATAATATTAACTACTAAAATCTCTGCCTAATTGAATCCAAAATCCAGTCAAATTGAGTCTCGTCCCACAGTGTCTCACACAAAAAGTTGTTTAATTTGGAAATGCATCACATGTTGCAAATTCTATCCGATGATTTCTTTATGTTGGTTTTGTGTCTGTTCCAGAATCCTCCTGTATTATTATTATGATTAAGTGTATTGTAGCTGCAGGTTTAAGTGTTGCAGTGAATGTGCCGTTCGTCCATTAGCACCAGAGTGTTTGAGCGCCCGAGGCTGTGACTGTCCTGTCAGAGACGTTTGCTCATTTATACTTGACGTGATGTTATCCAGAGGGATGAAATTCTGCGTGAAATGAGACATATTCATTGTGACAAGCACCATTATGTGACCAGCTAATGGAAAAGCCCTTATGAGAGCATCTAATGAAAAAACTTTTTTTTTTCAATTTTTAGACTTTTTGCCAGTATAATCAGCTCATTAGATTAAAGCCTATTTTTTGTTATTTCCTACATATCTAAACTGTTTTCTGATTTCGGTGGCTAATGACATTGAAATTTTCATCTCATCCCATTGTACATTTGTATAAATTAATTTATACAAATATGTTATTATTATGATTTATTTTAAAGACATTTACTCTTGTATAAGCAATTAAAAACTGTATTTTTTTAAAGTCCTCATTCAACGGATATTCATCAGTGAAACACTTCTGGAACAAGATCAAATGTCAGGAGGAGCTTGATTTTTATTTTTGTTTATTGGATGGTTGTGGTTTGCTATTGGTGGATTTAATGTTATTGACAGGTTGTCCCAACCTCGCACCAGTAAACGCATCATCAGAGAAAAGAAGAGAGGGAGTTATTTTAATGTGCCACATGCGCACAAAACTACTACAATGGTACACATACTGTGATATTTGGCTCAACAAAAGAAGATAACAAAGATTTTTTTTTGTCTTTTTCCCCTTATCTAAATATAAAATGATGCATTCCGTAATCTAACTCAATCCGGTCTGTCCTTTTATAAAAGAGCAGTGGGATTTTGCCTTCCCCATAACTTACAAAGTACCCATGGTCTCAAGAGTTCGCATCTTTGATGTTTTGCGTCATAGAGAACGTTGCGCCGTTGATTGGACGTAACTGCACGTCTTTCCATTTTTTCTTCAAAACAATGTCGAGCTCACCGTCCTCTAAAAGTCTGAAATCTGGATTATCTCTTAATATAATATGACATTGTCAGTGTCTAGACAGGTAACTATTACATTTGTAGATGTTTTTAGACAGATTAATTCATAAATTATAATGTTATTTTGTTAATTTATTCGTGTATAAATATTAAACATGCAAAAAAATTATGATACTATCTGTCGTACACATATTAAAAGCATTTAAAAAAAGTTTTTAAAAGTGCTACATTATTTAAATAAAAGCAAATTCGCATACTTGATCTTAATGTTTTATTGTTGAGCTGTCAAGTTGTCACTGCTGACATAATCAGTTCCAGGACCATGACACATTTTTATTTTATTTGATTATTAAAAAAAAGCTTTTTTGCCTAGTTGTTTGACAGATTAAAACTGTAACCCTGCGTAACTTGAAATTTGTCCCCACATTAAAGGTGCCATCTTGCATTTAAAATCTAATCATATTCCATACCAGATGGGGGCAGTATACCTCCAGAAATTGAGTTGTGCCGCAGCCATGCGCACTCTCACATCTTCAAACAACACAAACGAGCGCTGTTTTGCTCTGTCTTTCTCGCACATATTATTCAAATAATTTGACACGATAGTAAAAGGTTGGAAGACCGCAGTTTCACGTGGAGCATTTGGAGATTTTTAGAGATCAGAGACTCAATGAACAACATCTCAACACTAAATGATGAAGACCGTCTCATAGACGCCTGTCTCAAAAACAAGCTGGTGCATTTCAACGATATGGGAAAATAAAAGCCTGGGCAATTATTTTAAGTTTATGGTATTCGTTTTGTTCATATTACACTTTTATTGTTAGTTTGAATTAATTTGACAGACAGCATTGGCTGATGTTGATCAAGCTAGCGCCATTCAGAGCTGCCAACTCTCACGATTTCACTGTGAGACACACGCAATTGACACTTAGCAAGCAGGTTAGTTAAGCTCTCAGATTCTGTCAATTTTATTACGCAATTCAAACAATAAATACCGTTTTGGCGCTTGTACATGTTACACCACAGATCCCTTGCGCACGTGAACCGATCATCTCTACTAGCTAATGGAAAAAGAACATGAACACTGTTGAAAGATACAGTATGCTACAACTTACCAAAATGTATTCCTCATGCATAATGTTCGACCAATAATTTTTTGAACTCTTCCTCGAACTGAAATGTAGCAGTGGGCTGTATTTCCACACGACTGACATCAGGACAGGTTCAAGTCAACACACACACACACACAAGCCGACACTGACTTACTCGTGTACTGAGTAGTCCGTAGTGGTAATGTTGCCTGCCCGCATACCGCCTCCCATGGCCGAAACTGGTATTACGCAACACCTGACGGGCCGGGCTAGTAATTAGCGATGCTAATTTAGGTTTATATCTTGGCAGCACTATAACTTTTCAGTTTTTTTAATGACATCATTGCACTTGTTTTTTCTCATTCTCTTGATGAGTGTAGCTCATTTTTCTTGCATATTTTTACCTCAATTATTTCCATACGGCACCTTTAAGTCCTTGAATTTGAGGGTATTGGACCTGGAAAGTCCTTGAAAGTTCCTTGAATTTAATGTTAAACAAGGTGTAGGAGCCCTGGGCAAGCAGTAAACGATTTACGAAAATCGAGACCGTTAACACTTTACAATAAGCTTCATTAATTAAACATCAGTTAATGTATTAACTAACATGAACTAACAATGAGCAATACATTTGTTACTGTTTTTGTTAATCTTTGTTAACTGTTAGTTAACACAAATTCAGCTGTTCATTGTTTGTTCATGTTCGTTCACAATGCATTAACTAATGTTAACAAGATTTTATTAAAGTATTAGCGAATGTTGAAATTAACATTAACAAGATTAACAAATGCTGAAGTATTGTTCATTCTAAGTTAATGTTAACTTGTGTAGTTAACTAATGAACCTTAATGTAAAGTGTTACCAACAAACCAAAATTGGCTTAGTCCCCAGTAGTTCGGTGCCAGTCAGTGAAAATACTCGTGACCAAAGGTGATAAAAGCACCAAACTTTTTCGCAAATTGTGTTACAGAGAGTTAATCTGTCTGAAGTGTCAGGTTATCTATGGATTTACATCTACATTTATGCATTCGATTTTATGTCAAAGCAACTTGAACTGCATCATACAATTTAACTGTTCATGTATTCCCTGGGAATGTAAGCTGATGTGTTTTTTGTGAGTGCAGATTTATTTTCATTTATTTATTTTTAGGAAAATATTGATGACTCATCCTGCACTATACAGATTTTTGTCCAATCAAATGCTCTATAAACTGAGAATGACCACAGACTAGCAAGTAGTAAATGGTGATGAAGAGCAAAACTTCCTGTTTCATTAGGAAATATGTCAACTCAAAAGTAAAACAAAAGTGTGTGTGTGTGATTGGCTGCCTGCTTTGACATCAGCTTTTCAGTCTAATAGGACCGTACACTCTTAGTAAGAAAAGGTTCTATATAGAACCTTAAAAGGTTCTAAGCAAAGCCTTACGTACGCAATGCATGAATGATCACAAAGTTCAAGATATGGCGATTGAAAATGTAATTAATCAGATATAGCAGAAGAGTGCCATTTCAGTTTTTATCCTCCCAAAAATCAGCACTGATTAAAATTTAATATTAAGTTACTACAACAGTTTTAAACAAACAATAATTACAAAATGTAGAGAGAATTGTAGATATGAATGAACAATAGCCTTCAAGAGAACGTTTGTGCCAAAAGTGTTCTTTCTCTGTCATTGAACCTTTTTTAGCACAAAATGTCCTTTGGAGTTGTAGTAAAGAACCCTATGCTACATAGAACCCTTTTTTCTAAAGAGTGTAAGACTTGATAGCACACTTGAGCTGAGGAGAAAACAGAAAGTATTGGAGATCACCACATCAGGTAAACAGGATTAGAAGCGTGAGAACTATCATTGACAGTAGATTCAGATGGACAGCATTAATGAGGCGAGCAGAATTCAAGATAATTATGCACCTCCTCTACTGACTTCACCATGATCGTGCTGTCAATGACTCTCGATGTTTACACACACACCTACATACATGTCTGATGTGGAACAGTAACAAAAAGTACCCTGATAAGCATGGCACTTTTGAAAGAAGCCTCTTGTGCCTCACCAAAGGTGTATTTATTGAATTAAAAAAAGTAATATTGTAAAATGTCATTAAAGTTCAAAATATCTGTGCTTTTTGATATATTGTAAACTGTAATTTATTTCTTTGATCAAAGCTGTCTTTTCAGCATTTTACTCCAGTCTTCAGTGTCACATGATCCTTCAGAAATCACTCAATATGATGATTTGTTGCTCAAGAAGTATTTATGAATATTATCAATATTGAAAACAGCTGTGCTGCGTAATATTTTTAAACCTCCGCACTTGCTATCACTATCATTATATATTGTGAATGGATAAGGATAACAGATTTTCTATAATCTAGAAGTAGTTTCCTACATGAGGTATTTTCTGTGCGACTGTAGTGATTTTCGGTGGGAGTATGAAAATGTGTTCGGTGCACTTTGTGCTGCATCAAGTCTTACAATTAAATTTCACAAATTCATTGGAGGAATTTCAAACGTTTCATTTTGAGTTTGATTTATGTGCGAAAAACAAATTGTACCATTTATTTTGTATAATCAGATTAATTTGTACATTATTTGCTATTTTCTTTGTGATTTCTAGTGCTTAACTGATAATTATTTTTTTATTAGCTGCTGCCAAAACCAATATATTGCTGATATTATATATATTTTATATGTATAAACAATGAATATGAAGTGAGAAATGCCTCAATATTTTAACTAGATGTTTTTCTTGCTTTAAACATTTCTTATATAGCTTGCTACTGTTTGGTAATCATTAGACTTTCTGATTAAAATATAGATTAGATTGTAGATTGAATAAGGCTGATTAATATCAAGATTTATTTGACATGTTATATCTCGTGTTGTTTTAGTGCTCATGTTTGGCATCATGATGTATTTTCTTAAACAAAGGATCAATTGGCAGATCACGGGTGGTACAAAGAACAGTTGCTTAAACCGAGTAAATGATCTTAAATATGAGCAGATCTTGAGTGTGTGTATTCTGAATGTGTAGTGTAAGATGGTGCTGCTCCAGTTGTAAATCCTCTTTGCTTGGCCAATATTCAAGTAGTGACTTAAGACCAGATTAAACTCTCTCTCTCTCTCTCTCTCTCTCTCTCTCTCTCTCACTTGTGCAGCTTCATTTTTGTGTGGAAACTCCACATGATAAAAAGTTATAAAGAACAGCATTTTTTTGAAATATAAATCTTTTATGACATTTTTTGTAACACTATCCTGAAATAAATTCAAAAATTCAAGCATTCATTTCTTTCAAAAAGTAAAAAAATCTAACTGTACCCCATCTTTTTAACTGTATATACTATACAATAATAATATAATAAAGAAAGTAAAGAAAAGTGAGAGCAGAAACAGATTGCGGGTGAAAGATGAGAAGAGAGACAGATGGGACTGGTGAAGCAGAAGCAGACAGGACTTGATGAGTTAGACTGGTGATGTGGCTGAGCTGCGGCTGAGCTGCGGCGTCACAGTCCGAATGCGCTCAGTTGGGGTCGATGTCACTGATCTGACTGAAGCATGAGCAGCCAATGACATCTCGCAGTCCTGCCTGTCAACAGGCAATGTTTATTCTCTGATGCTGCTGGACATGTTCTGGAAGTTGCTGATCATCTTGAGTTCAAAAGTTTTGATCACTTCGGAATGATTTTCATTTAGAAATATTATTATGCTTAAAGAGTAACTAAACACTAAACCAACTTTTTTTAGTTAATGATCTGTAAGAATGGATCTTTATTAATACCAGTCATTGATTCGAGTAACTTTTTTGACATTTGTGTATAAAGTGTTTTATTTCTACAATATATGGTGTAAAGATGTCTTAGTGCTGCCCTCTTCAGGTTGAACAGTGGCTACTGCAGTTGAATTTTCCTATTGGATGTTCTGCACTTCGTGACGTACGCAGGTTTCAGCTCACCACGCTGAGCTACGCCCTTGGCAGTATAAAAACCAGCTTGTTTCGTCAAAACCACTGTAGGGAGTCAGGAGTTGGAATTGCGAGTATTGAAAACGATCAGGATAGAGTGTTTTAGCATCTATTTCATCCCCTCTATCTCCGCTGGGGTCTGCCCACTTTTTCAGCATTTTTCAAATATTGCCAGTGGGTGGAGTCAGGCTCTGACCAGGGGTTTAGTTACCCTTTAACATAGCATTAACAGCTGTCGTACATTTTAATGTCATAAAAAAAGTCAATGTTTTGCTTAATGTTGCTTAACTTTATATAATAAAAGATATTTGTGAATTAACATAAGTATATTATAAAAATATATATATTGTCCATTTGATGTCAATTCACATTATTATTCAGATTATTAACAATTTCCTTTTTGTATTTGCCCCGCCCACAGCTCCCCCCTCCCCCCACTGTGGGCTGGTTGCCATGGAGAGCTCATCGGTAGCATCAGCGTCGTCAGAGGCGGGAAGCACTCGCTCGCAGGAGATCGAGGAGCTGGAGCGCTTCATCGACAGCTACGTGCTCTGAGTACCAGGTGCAGGGACTCCCTGAGCGACAAAGACCGAAACTGAGCAGGATGTGGACAAGATCCCGTCCCACACCTCACAGGTACAACTGACCCCGTCCCACACCTCACAGGTACAACTGACCCCGTCCCACACCTCACAGGTACAACTGACCCCGTCCCACCACCTCAGAGTACAACTGACCCTGTCCCACTCCTCACAGGTACAACTGACCCCGTCCCACACCTCACAGGTACAACTGACCCCGTCCCACACCTCACAGGTACAACAGACACCGTCCCACACCTCACAGGTACAACTGACCCCGTCCCACACCTCACAGGTACAACTGACCCCGTCCCACACCTCACAGGTACAACTGACCCCGTCCCACACCTCACAGGTACAACTGACCCCGTCCCACACCTCACAGGTACAACAGACACCGTCCCACACCTCACAGGTACAACTGACCCCGTCCCACACCTCACAGGTACAACTGACCCCGTCCCACACCTCACAGGTACAACAGACACCGTCCCACACCTCACAGGTACAACTGACCCCGTCCCACACCTCACAGGTACAACTGACCCCGTCCCACACCTCACAGGTACAACTGACCCCGTCCCACACCTCACAGGTACAACTGACCCCGTCCCACACCTCACAGGTACAACTGACCCCGTCCCACACCTCACAGGTACAACTGACCCCGTCCCACACCTCACAGGTACAACTGACCCCGTCCCACACCTCACAGGTACAACTGACCCCGTCCCACACCTCACAGGTACAACTGACCCCGTCCCACACCTCACAGGTACAACTGACCCCGTCCCACACCTCACAGGTACAACTGACCCCGTCCCACACCTCACAGGTACAACAGACACCGTCCCACACCTCACAGGTACAACTGACCCCGTCCCACACCTCACAGGTACAACTGACCCCGTCCCACACCTCACAGGTACAACTGACCCCGTCCCACACCTCACAGGTACAACTGACCCCGTCCCACACCTCACAGGTACAACTGACCCCGTCCCACACCTCACAGGTACAACTGACCCCGTCCCACACCTCACAGGTACAACTGACCCCGTCCCACACCTCACAGGTACAACTGACCCCGTCCCACACCTCACAGGTACAACTGACCCCGTCCCACACCTCACAGGTACAACTGACCCCGTCCCACACCTCACAGGTACAACTGACCCCGTCCCACACCTCACAGGTACAACTGACCCCGTCCCACACCTCACAGGTACAACTGACCCCGTCCCACACCTCACAGGTACAACTGACCCCGTCCCACACCTCACAGGTACAACTGACCCCGTCCCACACCTCACAGGTACAACTGACCCCGTCCCACACCTCACAGGTACAACTGACCCCGTCCCACACCTCACAGGTACAACTGACCCCGTCCCACACCTCACAGGTACAACTGACCCCGTCCCACACCTCACAGGTACAACAGACACCGTCCCACACCTCACAGGTACAACTGACCCCGTCCCACACCTCACAGGTACAACTGACCCCGTCCCACACCTCACAGGTACAACTGACCCCGTCCCACACCTCACAGGTACAACTGACCCCGTCCCACACCTCACAGGTACAACTGACCCCGTCCCACACCTCACAGGTACAACTGACCCCGTCCCACACCTCACAGGTACAACAGACACCGTCCCACACCTCACAGGTACAACTGACCCCGTCCCACACCTCACAGGTACAACTGACCCCGTCCCACACCTCACAGGTACAACTGACCCCGTCCCACACCTCACAGGTACAACTGACCCCGTCCCACACCTCACAGGTACAACTGACCCCGTCCCACACCTCACAGGTACAACTGACCCCGTCCCACACCTCACAGGTACAACTGACCCCGTCCCACACCTCACAGGTACAACTGACCCCGTCCCACACCTCACAGGTACAACTGACCCCGTCCCACACCTCACAGGTAACAACTGACCCCGTCCCACACCTCACAGGTACAACTGAAATGCAGATACCGATAGTTCAGATAAATGCCTAACATCGGCCGATAATATCGGTCGGGCTCTAACTGTGGCAATATAAACAATCACACTCTCTCTGTCTTTCTCTGTATACGTCCTCCCTCTCAGTGGACAGAAGACTGCAGTGATAAGATTGATGGGAGCTGGTCCGTTCTCACGGGACAGGGGCTTGTCCAAACCAGTGAGTTTTCATGTGTGTGTATGTGTGTGTGCATCTGATCCACTATTCTGTAACACCCTGTCCACACCCAACACAAGCTGCTCGCCAAAAGTAAAACTGCTCTCATTAGAATTGATGAAGCTGTGTAGACACAGTGTTTGTGTTGAAGATGTGTAGAAACTAGGGCTGTCAAACTATTACAATTTTTAATCTGAATTAATTACATGATGTGGCGATTTAATTATCAATTTTGTTTTGATGATTTAAATGCTCAGGATCTTTAAAGCAGGATTGATTCTTGATTGGCTGTCAGTGTTTTCATTCTCATTAGTTGGGAAAAAATTGTTCTGAAAGTGATTCTGATCAATATCTTTCCCCTGTGCCATTATGGTTATAGCTGCTGGAGTGGACTCTGCTATTCTTTTACATTTAAAAACTAAATATCATTTATATTTATAAAACTATATCTTTTTTTGGTATCATCCTTGGTGTGAATGAGCCTTAAAAATGACTTAAAAAGTTTTGTTTCTGGACTCTATTAGTTTTCATGCATCATTATTTTCTCTTGAATTCTCCATTGTTGCAGCTCCTCTCTTCCCAGTCTGTCAGTAACGCTCTGTTTAGTTCCTGTCTCTGCTGAAGCCCCTCCATCTGAAAAGCACACTGTGCTCTGATTTGGTCTGCTGGAGCTTGTGTTGTGATTTAGTTCGAGCACTTCGACTGTGTTTGGGAAATGTCCCGCGCTTTCCGTAACATAAGTTACACAACTGACTAACTCAACCAGGCCCCGCCCCTTCTTTCTCCTTCATTCTACATATTAATTATTTAAATGAGGAATATTGCTGAGGTGTTGGTTCCCGGAAGAAACTGAAGACTACAATGGAGGCGTTTCAGGAGTTCAGAAACACTGACACTGATATAGAGATGAACTCTTTGTAACTTTGGCAGAGTTTGTTCACGCTCAAACAGCAACATTACACACCTGAAGGAAGTTAAACATGTGAAAAAGCAGAATAAACCCCTTTAAGAGCTGATCTGCTGCAGTTCTTTCATTCTTTTGACAGGTTTCTGTGCACTTACCACATACTGTATAGACTTTCCAGACCTGATGCATCACTGGGTTCTGAATGTTCCCTCCTTAGCTGACACTGGAGCAAACTAGAAGCCGTCAGCCATACGGTTAATTTGTGTGTATATTAAATATTAATGATAGATACATGACACACGTGAGAAGGTTAGATGTACTCTGTGTGTGAGTGTGTGTGTGTGTGTGCGTGTGTGCGTGTGTGCATGTGCGTGCGTGCGTGTGTGTGAGAGAGAGAGAGAGAGAGAGGGCATTGTGAATGACACAGTGCCAGTATTGTGCTCTGAGGTCACTGCGATGAGGTCGCTGACACTGTGTGTGAAAGCCCTAAATCCCGTGTCACGTGCTTTTGATCCTGCACATGCTCAGTAGCGTCTGGTGAAATGTTGTTTTGACTGAATTGAAATCTCATTTGACTTCTCTCAAC
This sequence comes from Hybognathus amarus, assembly GCA_030378365.1. NCBI lineage: Eukaryota > Metazoa > Chordata > Actinopteri > Cypriniformes > Leuciscidae > Hybognathus > Hybognathus amarus. Next base: position 123,043 of record JAQIUQ010007531.1, on the reverse strand, counting down.
ATGCATGTTGTAATATAATATATATATATATATCGTATATATGTATATATATATATATTTTTTGGTATCATTACATTTTGTTTAGTTCTCAGACAAGTTTTGTGGTTGTGGTATGCTTGATTTAGTGGCTTTTGATATTTGCTATATAGTTATAATAAATTATAAATTAATTGTATACCAAAATTATAAATAGTGTCAACATTTTCGAGTTTCCAGAGTTAATGTAAAATGTGAGAAACGTTTTTCAGAAACTTACTGAAAGCGTCTTCTCAGTGTAGGAACATGTTGGTTATGTTTTATAAGTTGTGCTTATTTTTGTTATTTGATTTAATTTTTGATATTTTTTTTTATTTAGTCATGAAAAAAAATATTATAGTAAAAAAAAAAATTAAATAATGTTTAGTTATTTTATTTCAGCAAATGAAAATGTTTTGTTTTTGTTAAAAATGGCAGACCAAAATAGTAATTTCTTATTTTATTTTATTTTATTTTTGAATTATTATTATAGCAAAAATAATATATAATCACAAAGTTTTGGGAAAATGGTACGTGTCCTACAAACTTCATCACAAATCACAATTTGCAGACTGAAAATGCTTGAAAAGATTTTTTTAAATGTATCCTGTAGATGTTGGATGATTTAGTAAGTATCTACGAATGATCTTCTCTCTCAGGATGATTGGGAGCACAGTAGTAATGGCAGCACCGGCTCTAGACCCAGTTCAGGTTCTCGGCCCGGTTCTGGTTCTAGATCAGACAGCAGAGGACGAAATAACCAGTTCAGAGCTCCAGCAAAGGTGAAATTAAACAACACATGCATGACTTTCTACACTGAATTCTACCTTTTTAAACTTTCACAATGTTTCTGCCTTTGGACTGTGTGTGTTTTAGAATGGAAACAAGGACTGTTCTCTGGACATCCTGGGAACGGACATTTGGGCTGCTAACTTGGACTCTCATGGGTACGATTCATACACACACGAGTAATAAATCTAGCCATGTAAATTATGATGCATCATAGCAGGGCTACACGATAAACTAACATAAAACCATAATCGTTATTAAGGCTGTGATTTAATAATACAAAATATATGCACTTTGTGTTCTAAAGTAAAGTGGCACTGTGTTCATTTACACGTTTTTAATGTTTCTGAGTGTCTCGGTTCACAGTAAACGCTGCTTCACATGATATGCATCTCTGCATCTGCTCTGAGTGTGTGCATTTAAAAACACATGCACCTTCCTCCCATACTCTTCTGCCCATACTCCTCTTCGGCCCATACTCTTCTGCCCATACTCCTCTTCCCATTCCTCTTCTGCCCATACTCCTCTTCCCCATACTCCTTCTGCCCATACTCCTCTGCCCATACTCCTTCTGCCCATACTCTTCTGCCCATACTCTTCTGCCCGCTACCCTCTTCTCCCATACTCTTCTGCCCATACTCCTCTTCCCATACTCCTCCTCGCCCATACTCTTCTGCCCGGTACTCTTCTGCCCGTACCTCTTCTGCCCGTACTCCTCTTCCATACTCTTCTGCCCATACTCTTCTGCCCATACCTCTTCTGCCCGTACTCTTCTGCCCATACTACCTCTTCCCATACTCTTCTGCCCATACTCTTCTGCCCATACTCTTCTGCCCATACTCCTCTTTCCCCATACTCCTCTGCCCATACTCCTCTGCCCATACTCCTCTCATACTCCGCCATACTCTTCTGCCCATACTCTTCTGCCCATACTCCTCTTCCCATACTCTTCTGCCCATACTCCTCTTCCCATACTCCTCTTCCCATACTCTTCTGCCCATACTCCTCTTCCCATACTCTTCTGCCCATACTCTTCTGCCCATACTCTCTCTTCCCATACTCCTCTTCCCATACTCTTCTGCCCATACTCTTCTGCCCATACTCCTCTCCCATACTCTTCTGCCCATACTCTTCTGCCCATACTCTTCTGCCCATACTCTTCTGCCCATACTCCTTCTGTCCATACTCTTCTGCCCATACTCCTCTTCCCATACTCCTCTTCCCATACTCCTCTTCCCATACTCCTCTTCCCATACTCCTCTGCCCATACTCCTCTTCCCATACTCTTCTGCCCATACTCTTCTGCCCATACTCTTCTGCCCATACTCCTCTCTGCCCATACTCTTCTGCCCATACTCTTCTGCCCATACTCTTCTGCCCATACTCTTCTGCCCATACTCCTCTTCCCATACTCCTCTGCCCATACTCCTCTTCCCATACTCTTCTGCCCATACTCTTCTGCCCATACTCCTTCTTCCCATACTCCTCTGCCCATACTCCTCTGCCCATACTCCTTCTTCCCATACTCTTCTGCCCATACTCTTCTGCCCATACTCTTCTGCCCATACTCTTCTGCCCATACTCTTCTGCCCATACTCTTCTGCCCATACTCTTCTGCCCATACTCTTCTGCCCATACTCTTCTGCCCATACTCTTCTGCCCATACTCTTCTGCCCATACTCCTCTTCCCATACTCCCTCTTCCCATACTCTTCTGCCCATACTCTTCTGCCCATACTCCTCTTCCCATACTCCTCTTCCCGTACTCCCTCTGCCCGTACTCTTCTGCCCGTACTCCTTGCCCGTGACACCTCTTCCCCGTGACTCCTCTTCCAGTGCTCTTCTGCCCGTGCTCTTCTGCCCGTGCTCCCTCTGCCCGTGCTCCGTCTGCCCGTGCCTTGCTGCCCGTGCTCGTCTGCCCGTGCTCGCCCTGCCCGTGCTCGCCTGCCCGTGCTCGTCGGCCCCGTGCTCGGCCGGCCCGCGCTCGCTGCGGCCCGTGCTTCGTCGGCCCATTCTCGTCTCCCCATACTCTTCTTCTCTGTCCCTGTGCTTTGGTGGTTTAATGTTTGAAAGGATATAGTATTATGATCGTAGTATGAGCATGTCATCAAATTAGTCATGATCAATTTTCTGTAAGCAATATGAACTTTTTTTTCTAGTGTTTTTATGGTAGAATATGACCTAGTTCAAGTGTAAATGCAGAGCCGGATTAAATAAATCGACTACACTAGGCAGACTGCATTTTTTGGGCCCCCCTCTATCAATGTTATTTATGAATTGAAATCTGAAACTTACTAAAGTTACTGATAAAAGTAACTTTTACATAGCCTAGTCTTTGGTTACAAATTGGTTGTTTGTATGCAAAAATAAGTCATGTGTTATATATTAAACAGTCTATCAAACTTTTTTTGATATTCATTATTTATATGTCATTACATGGCTATATTAAATGCTATTAAATTAGCCTCATCTTATCCATTGGGAGTGTCACTGTTAAGGCAGTAGAACCAGTAAATAACCAATAGGTGTCAGTAAACTATGTAAACCTGTATACATTTAATTAAGATTTTCTGCAAAATGCAATAGCTTGCAACATATATAACTGTTAAGAGCAATAAGGCAAACATGACCCCATTCACATTCATCAAGATCATTTAGAAACTGTCTAACAATAAATAATTATAAATATAAGGATGAGATTTAAACTATCGAAAACTAAAGGTATTCAGACTATTAAAGACTTGTATATGAATGGAATACTTACACTACTTACATTCAAGAATTGTGTGATAAACACCAGATTCCCTCAAAACACATTTTTTTTCAGATATTCACAGCTTAAAAGTTTTATGTCTTCCAGGTCTACAGATATTATGTATATATGTACAAAATATATTTATATTTAATATTCCTGATATATGTACAAAATGCCCAAATTATAAAGTAACTGTAATTCATTGTCTATGGGGATGTTCTGATATACAGAAGTTCTGGAAGAATGTCATAAACTGTTTGTCAACATAATGTTTTAGTCCTGAGAACTACATTAAATAGGCCTACATAGGATATTAATCCTGATTCCTTAAAATGAAAGCTATGTTTTGACAACCAAATTAATGACAGACCATGTCTGCTGTCACTGTGAAGCTCGTGCTAATCACTAATATTATACGGTCGCGTGCGATGTGCTTATTTAAAGACATAACCGACTTAGAGGATACACACCAGTCACCAAGACCGAAATTGACATAATTTTTGCATGTTTTTGATTGTTCAAGCGATATAATCCAAGCAAATAACTGTTGTTACCCGCGAGCGTGTGAGGCGGCTTGTACAGTATGCAGAAAAAAAATCTCTCAGACAGCGCGCAAGTCTACCGGATAGTTCAAGATCGCGTGAATTTTTAAACTGGTAAGACATAAGACGTGCAAAGGGTAAACTGTAGTTACTCATGATGCAATGCTGACCTATGCAAATGACAATTCCGTCTATCCGACTCCGAAACGCGAGTGAATTATCGCCGCCTGAATGAGATGGGACCTTTGTACGTTTTAATTTTTTTCCCCTCATTCTGGGCCCCCTCCCGCCAATCGGGCCCTAGGCACGTGCCTAGTTTGCCTTTGCGTTAATCCGGCTCTGTGTAAATGTATAGTTCCTATAGTCGAGGATTCCTACGGATGTGTGATTTTTGAGTGGTGTGTGTTCACAGAGGCGCTACATGGGATATGCAGCCGGAGAAACTGGATTTCTCACAGTTTCACAGGAGGCCATACAGAGGGACACCGAAACACCTCCCGCACATTGACCGAGAAGGGTGAGAGAGACACTCCTCTGAATCACACTGACCTGAGATCAGACACATACAGTCTGAAGCTTTTCACATTTACACAGGGCTGCCGGCAGAGCCACAGTCTCACTTATATTTGTTTCTTTTGACATGTAAATCTGCATGTGAGGGAGTTCTGAATGTTGGAGAACACCATAGTTTAATGTTCAGTATTGTTGTGCTGTAATGGGGTGTGGCTGTGTGTTTGTCTGGCACTCTGCTCACTACTGACCTCTGCTGGAGGACGGCTGTCAGTGTATGAGTGCATGCATTGAGGGAGTTTAACACAGTAATGCCTTCTGTGTCATATTTGATATACACACATTTCTAAGGCCTCTAAATGATTAACATGATCGAACAGGCGTAATGTTATGACGCAGCGCCTGAAAATAGTGCCCGGCTTCCAACGTGACAGTGACTAAGTTTGCGTAGTCATCGCGCCTGCTGCACTCATGGTACGACAGTGAAGTTTCCTGATTATTACGCAGGAATGAGAGTATAGTTCCTAGTCATATCAGCCTAGAAAATCGCAACTTTACATTTTCCGTCTTTCTTAGTGCACGATATAACTATAGAAGAGTCAAGTTTTAAATAGGAAAAATATTGAAACACTTTGGTAATTTTTTTGGGTGAAATGCTAATGGTCTGGTGGACTTCAATGATGTATGCTAAGCTATGCTAAAAGTGGTACCGCCAGAACCGGAGATTGGCTGAATGGATTCAAAAAAGGTAAAACTCAACAGTTCAACTCTGGGGGAGTTGTAAAATGAGCCTATTTCCAAAAAAAGTGGAGTATCCCTTTAACATAATTGTAAAAATGTCATTTTTGCTGGTTTTATAAAGTAAATGGAAGAATAACTTAAAAAATATGTTTTTTTCTGCCGATTATTTATAATGTCAGGCTTTACAGGTTTATGGTTTATGGACTAGTTATTTATTGTAGTATGAAAAAAAAGTATAAAAACTTGTAATGTAAAAGTCTTAAAGCCACAGAAACAATCATTATATGTAATAGTTAATATATTTACTTATTTGATGCTTCTATGTGTTCAAAAATGAAAAACAAAAACAAGCCTACAGAGTCGTTTTTTTGTGTGTTCACAGGATGATAAAGGGCAAATTCGAGAAATGATGAAGATGATGATGATGATGATGATGGTATTGACCTGGAAAACATGGAGAAGTTCCTGCCCAGCCTGCCGGTAAGATCCTCTTACTCAAGATGAACTCGTTAATGATCACTGCTGCAGTTCACTTATTCTGAACTCAGAACACAGTTTGGATCTCATGAGATCTCATGTTTTCTGCTGTGTAGTGCGTGTGTGTGTGTGTTTGTCGAATTTTATTTGAACTGATCGGACACTGACATCAAGTGTTGATGACACAATACGTGTGTGTGAGAGTGTCTGTGTGAGAGTGTGTGTGAGCATGTGTGAATGTGTGTGTGTGTGTGTGAGAGAGAGTTAGAGAGTCTGTCTATCAGAGTCTGTGTCTGTGAGAGTCTGTCTGTGTGAGTGTGTGTGGTGCGTGTGTGTGCACAGAAGCTCCCTCTGGTGTCCAGACACTGAAAGCGGTTTTATTTTAACTGATCCAACACTGACATCTAGTGGTCACGTCACTGTGTGTGTGTGTGTGTGTTACTGTAGGATGGTCATTTCTGCACAGTAATGGGTTGTTTACACTGAGAAGGATCTAGTTAGTGTTAGTGATTATGTCTACTCCGAGGTAAATTGAGTTTTTCTACATGCAAACACAGAATCAAGTGTTTTAATACGCTTCTCAATATGTGTGAGATCATGGACGTTGCAACAGCAGTTCATAAATGTATGAACATGAAAATGGATGAACTACAAATTACGGTGATTTCAGTCTTTAATTTGGCTAGCTACTAACCTGCACATCAGCACTATCTGCATTTTAATGTTTGTATTTTTACGTTAACAATAAATATAAAAAAACAATCAGCAAAATTACTAAAAGTTTCAAATTAAAATGAGACCAGAACTATTATAGTATGCCAGTGATGGTAAAGTAATGCTGTAGTTTGTTTCTGCTCGCTGACGCCATCTAGTGCTGTCATGATGACACTAATAAACCACCCTGAGCAGAGCTTGCTTTCCGTTCTTGCTTTGTTTCTTTCTTTCTTTCTTTTGCTAGGGTTTAGTGTAAGGGGACAGAATATACAGTTTGTACAGTATAAAAAATGTTAAGTCTGTGGAGAGTCCTCACAAAGATAGTAAACCAGACGTGTGTGTGTGTGTGTGTGTTTGTGTCTGTTGCATGGTGCAGGCAGACTGGGTGTGTGTGTGATGTAAGACATTTTTCTTACTCGTCTTTCTCCTTGTTCTCTGTGCTTGTGTTCGTTTACTGGGTGAATGTTAAAATTGGAGTGTGGACTAAAGTTCTAGTGGAGTAAAACTTCTAAAGAGGGTCACGAGAAACCACAGAAGTATAATTTGAGTTCCTGTTTTCTCTGACAGCAAAGTCAGAAAAGAACCATGTTTAATGTACTGAGCTCCAACTTTTTGAGTGGAAGTGAAAATGACATGCATATGTACATACTAAACTAAATTTATTATAAATTTTACTAAATTTATATAAAATTATTATGGAAAATCATCATCACAATCCATAAAACAGTATGAGGAACAGATGTCAGCCAATCAAAACACTCATAATTATTATGAGTGTGAGTTTAAGATTATTTCTGTTATTTCTAATCCATGACTGCACTGATATCATGTGTGTTGTGTGTCAGGCGAGTGGTTTTGAAGTGTTGCTCTATTGTTTGTCACCTGATCAACAATATCTGCCAGATACAAATGCCTTTTTGGCACTGGCACTTACACTCTAACACTTACACACACATGCCCACATACACTAACTCACACTAACATACACACACATATACATATTCTCACAGACACACACCGATACACACACACTCTCTTTATCTGAGTGTTTGGCTGGTGTGTTTATATTGTGTGTTTGTTTGGTGTGTGTGTCATTGTGAGCGGATGTTTCTGTGCATTGTAAACTTTAATTGTCTTTAATACTGAGCTGAAGGAAGTGATACTGTGTGTGTGTTTTATCACGTTCACTCTTCCCGTTATTCCCACAAAATTAGCTCTGTTTCCAATAAGGTCAGAGTCAGTCTGTCTGTTTCCGTGTGTGTGTGTGTGTGCGTGTGTGTGTTTACTTAACTGTACTTTAACCCAGAAGTTAGTTAAATCAGATACCACGTTATTACAGTCTCTTTTGTTGACATTAATGCATTAGTTAACATAAACTAACAAGGTTCAACATACATACAGTATTTATTAATCTTTGCTAATGTTAGTTAATAAAAATAAAAACGAAATGCTGTAGAAGTTTTGTTCATTGAACACTTTACAATCAGGTCTCATTTCATATTAGTTACATACATAGTTAACATGAAATATGTTACATAACTAATGTACGTAACTAGTATAAAATGAGACCTGATTGTAAAGTGTTACTGGTAAGTCGGACTAAACCTCGCATTGAGGACTAAAGTTAAAATAATTCATGAAAACAGTAAATATTGTTTTCTTTTTGAATTTATTTGGTAAAATTTATTGTAATATAGTTAAACTGAAAATCAGTAGCATGACCTTAAGTGTATAAATTAAGTGTGATGCGTGTGTGTTTGCACACTTGCACTTTAACCATGTAGTTAAATTAGTAACGCTTTACAATAAAGTCTCCGTTGTTAGTTAAAGCATTAGTAAACTAATGATGAACAGTGTGTGTGTGTGTGTGTGTGTGTGTGTGTGTGTGTGTGTGTGTGTGTGTGTGTGTGAAGGGGAGAGAGAGAGAGAGAGAGAGAGAGAGAGAGAGAGAGAGAGAGAGAGAGAGAGAGAGAGAGAGAGAGAGAGAGAGAGAGAGAGAGAGAGAGAGAGAGATCAGCGGCCTGTCCGTGATGGGTCAGATACTATAGACATGTCTAGTTCCTGCAGAACAAAAGGCCTGTGGCGGCCAGACACCGAGCACTCGCTCCCCTGATCTACGTGCAGCACGACAGGAGCAGAGAGAGCTAGAGAGCGAGAGAGCGAGACCCTGGCAGCTACACACACACAACACCCTCCCTTTCCTGTGATTGTCAACCAGACGACACACAGAATCTTACCTGCTCTCTCTGTCGTACCGCTGGAACAAGGAGGTCAATGAGAAAAGCTTGGATGCGGAATCGTCTGTTGGGAGTTTTGGAATTTGTGGGTGGATGCTTGTTAGCCAATTCAAAGAGACTGTATGACGTGTCGTGTTACAAAACCTTGGTGCTTTAAAGATGAAATACAGATATTTTTAGTGATAAAAAGAGAGAGACATATTTACAGTGTCTTCTTAGTGCAGCGCTAGTACTATCATTCCACAGTGAGAGTATTAAAGTTCAGTTTGTGCTACTAAGCAACTGTTCCCTAGCAACTGCATAGCAACTCCCTGGTAAACATCCAGAACAGCTTATTAACCTCATAGCAACTTGCTGGTGACCTAGCAGAACAGCTCCAGGAACTGCACATGAACTGCATAAGCAACTCCCTGGTGACCAATCAGAACAGACTAGCAACCATATAGCATTTCCATGTTGACCAAGCAGAACAGCTTAACAAATGCGTAGTATTAACCACCTGAATGCTGAATTAACCTCCTGGCAACTCTCTGGTGGCCAACAGCCTAGCAACCTCATAGCAACTCCCTGGTGACCAAACAGAACAGCCTAGCAACCTCATAGCAACTCCCTGGTGACCAAACAGAACAGTGTAGCAACCTCATAGCAACTCCCTGGTGACCCAGCAGAACAGCTTAACAAAAGCATAGTATTTGTGATCAACCTGAACAGCCAAGAAACTGCATAGCAACTACTTGGTAACAACCCGTAGCTGGCTAGCAACCACAAAATAACTCCCTGGTGACCAATCTGAACAGCCTAGCAACATCATAGCATCTCCCTGGTGACCAAACAGAACAGCCTAGCAACCTCATAGCAACCCTAGCAAGTCCCTGTTGATCAAGCAGAACATCCTAGCAACCTCATAGCATCTCCCTGGTGACCAAGCAGAACAGCTTGAACAAATGCATAGTATTTGTGATTAACCACCTGAATGCTGAATAAACCTCATGGCAACTCCCTGGTGACTAAATAGAACAGCCTAGCAACCTTATAACAACTCCCTGGTGACCAAGCAGAACAGCCTTGCAACCTTATAGCAACCCCCTGGTGACCCAGCAGAACAGCTTAATATAAGCATAGTATTTGTGATCAACCTGAACAGCCAAGAAACTGCATAGCAACTACCTGGTCACAAAGTGTAGCTGCCTAGCAACCACAAAATAACTCCCTGGTGGTGACTAATCTGAATAGCCTAGCAATCTCATAGAAACTCCCTGATCACCATGAAGAACAGCCTAGCAACATCATAGCATCTCCCTGGTGACCAAACAGAACAGCCTAGCAACCTCATAGCAACTCCCCGGTGACCAAGCAGAACATCCTTGCAACCTCATAGCATCTCCCTGGTGACCCAGCAGAACAGCTTAACATATGCATAGTATTTGTGATTAACCACCTGAATGCTGAATTAACCTCATGGCAACTCTCTGGTGACCAAGAAGATAGGCCTAGCAACCTCATAGCAACTCCCTGGTGACCAAACAGAACAGCCTTGCAACCGCATAGTAACTCCCTGGTGACCAAGAAGAACAGCCTAGCAACATCGTAGCAACTCCCTGTTTACCAAGAAGAACAGCCTAGCAACAGCATAGCATCTCCCTGGTGACCAAATAGAACAGCCTAGCAACCTCATAGCAACTCCCTGGTGACCAAGCAGAACAGCCTTGCAACCTCATAGCAACTCCCTGGTGTCCAAGAAGAACAGCCTAACGACATTCGTAGCAACTCCCTGTTTACCAAGAAGAACAGCCTAGCAACAGCATAGCATCTCCCTCGTGACCAAATAGAACAGCCTAGCAACCTTATAGCAACTCCCTGGTGACCAAGCAGAACAGCCTTGCAACCTTATAGCAACTCCCTGGTGTCCAAGAAGAGCAGCCTAGCAACATTGTAGCAACTCCCTGTTTACCAAGAAGAACAGCCTAGCAACAGCATAGCATCTCCCCTGGTGACCAAATAGAACAGCCTAGCAACCTTATAGCAACTCCCTGGTGACCAAGCAGAACAGCCTTGCAACCTTATAGCAACTTCCCTGGTGACCAAGCAGAACAGCTTAACAAAAGCATAGTATTTGTGATCAACCTGAACAGCCAAGAAACTGCATAGCAACTACCTGGTGACAAACCGTAGCTGTCTAGCAACCACAAAATAACTCCCTGGTGACCAATCTGAATAGCCTAGCAATCTCATAGAAACTTCCTGACCCCCATGAAGAACATCCTAGCAACATCATAGGATCTCCCTGGTGAACAAACAGAACAGCCTAGCAACCTCATAGCAACTCCCAGGTGATCAAGCAGAACAGCCTAGCAACCTCATAGCATCTCCCTGGTGACCAAACAGAACAGCTTAACAAAAGCATAGTATTTGTAATCAACTTGAACAGCCAAGAAACTGCATAACAACTACCTGGTGACGAACCATAGCTGCCTAGCAACATCAAAATAACTCCCTGGTGACCAATCTGAATAGCCTAGCAACCGCATAGCAACTCCCTGGTTACCGCCAGAAAAGGCTGGCAAACACATAGCAACATTCTGGAAACCACCCAGGATACCCCAGCAACTGCATAACTCCCTGTGTGCCAAGTCTTTATTTAGTATGTCACACATTATGGGGTTACATGACAGTTTAAGTAATTTCATGTGCTTTTTAGACATTTTACTATTATTTTTTAAATTCTGTTTTCTATTTATTATATTCTATTTTTCTAAATCTATTCGGTTTTAAGTTATATTTATTTTATTTTTTGCCTCAATTTGAGTACTTCAACTTAAATGAAAATGTTGCCTTTGAAACTAATTAAAATAAATAAAATAAGTTAACATTTTTATCTAATATTTTTATTTATATATTTTTTTGTTTCATTTCAGCTATTTTTCAATTAATTAATAGATTAACGATGACAACTCTGACCCAGTAATCATGAACGATTGGAAAGAGCAGTGGACAGTCATTGGTCAAAAGGTGTGGGAACCCAGTTTCTCTTTCCCTCCTTTTCTTTCTCTTTGGAAAGCTTTTCATTGTTTTACTGTATGTGTGTGTCAGCTGCACTGTGTGAGTGTGTACAGTTGATAAACTTCGATTGTCTCTCTCTCTCTCTCTCTCTCTCTCTCTCTCTCTCTGGTCACAGTCGCATGCCAAGTGTTCGGCATTTTGACTGATGGTTCATTGTCTTCCTCATTCCACCAGGCTAGCGGTGCAGGAATTCCTGTGTCACTTTCCCTCTTGGAATTCCGCATCATTATCCGGAATGTCGTGACACCGACTCGTGAACAGGAAAAGGGTCACGTTAATACCAGAGGTGACGGCTTCAGTCATCCTGCAACAGTGATGCTAACAAAGAACCATCTCTGTCCAGTGAACGCTAAGTTTAGAATCACAGGCTCATACCAACACATCTCACATGGGACACTCCGGCTTTGTTCAGGCAGCCTGCAAATATCAGATATTTTTGGTGTATCCGTTTCGTGCATTAATTCCTTTTATTTATTTATTTATTTTTTGTCGATCTGAATTTCAAAAGAAAATGCTTGAAATTTTAAGTTTCTGTTTTGCCAAATCAGGATCATTATTGTTAACTAAACTATAAAAACATTTCTGGTGATTTAAATAAAGCTATTTAATGTTGTCTTGGCAATAAGCTGAATTAAGTTTGTTGAAGCAGTACAATTATTAACTGGAAATAAATAAAAACTAATATTGAAGTAAATTTAACCTAAATGGCAATATTTATTTAAAAAATGAATAAAATGACCAAAGCACATAACAAAATTACAAAAAATATAATTAAAAATGTAACAATAAAAAGGAATTCACAATATTAATAAAACTGAAATAAAAGCTGTGCCAAATAAGATTGGCAGTGTGAACAAACCATCCGTATAGAGTGCAAACGTCGGGTTTCGGGAAAAACTTGAACAATAACTTATAATACTTTAAAGACAGCCGTACTGTGAGCTACGAGTTTGTTAATTGATGGTATTTGCTTCTGCTGGAGACGTCAGCCCACATTATTTTAGCTTAGTTTTAAAATAAATGTGTTTAACTGTGGAATTCCTGGTGATAAACTACATTACCCATGATGCTGTACTGAACACTCTCCAATTAGTCAAAACATGCAAAACGGCAAATTAGCTCTTAAGCTCCGCCCACTTATAAAGCACTGCAAATGACTGAATTTGCAATAAACTTAAATATATTGTTTGTATAGATGTAATCAACATTTGTTTTATATTTCACCTTTGTTTTTTATTCAATTATGCTGTTCGCAATGCTTCATGGGACTGTAGTTTTTATCTCACTAAAGCCTTTAAGCTCACAGTCTTGTGCCTTTGTCTTTTTGTCCAATTGTCAAATTTGTCCCTTCCAATCAAAGTTTGTAGTGTTGTGATTTCAACTTGTAGTTTATGGCTTAGTTTCTCTTAGTTTATTCTTAACTAAAAACACTTAGTTCTTTCAAAAATATATGTGCTCATAAATGTATATTTACTTCGTTCAAGTAATAAAGTATTCTCGTGAGTGTATAATATGCCATTGAAAATACAAACGGGTAAGGGGTTCTAATGTCGTCGCCATGTTGCCCCTCCATCTTGAAAGTACATTAGCCAAAGAGGGACATACCCGTTAATTCAAGCTACGCCTTTCGCGTTTACGTTTGAGTTAACACTCATGGACGAGGTCGAACTGGAAGCCATGTTAGTCTTGGACTACATTGGCCACCGTAAGGAGTTAAAATGAAATCGGAATTGAGAGGAACAGAAACTAATATTCACTGGATGGTCATGTACCTTTTCACGGCTAGATGGGGTAAAAATCGCACAGTGTAGCTTTAAATAAGTCTTAACAAACAAAGACTATTTTAAAGTCTCCATGGGGAAAAACGTAATGGTAAAAATACTTTCGAAACCAATACTGCTAAAAAAAGGGGGGGACGGCACTAATGCACTCTGTTAGAGATTGGATCATACAAACAGCCTATAAAAGCACAGGAAATCAGATAGATAGTGTAAACATGGTTCTTGGTTGGTGTCTAGAAAATAGATGGACTAGTTTAAATACCAAGTGGGTTCAAGTTAAAGCACTTTTCTATGAATTATTAGAAATCAGCAGTTTGAATTATTTGCAGATGTTTCCAGCCGTATGTTCACCGTTTCCAATTCCACATTAAATTTTTCAGAGTTTAAAAGCTGCTGGAGTGTAATATTAGAGACCTGTAGAGCCTCTCTCGCTAATCTCTCTAAAATTTGTTCCGCTCGGACTGTTTAAATCAGAGCATATAATATTCTCTCTGTCACGGTTCGTCAGCATCCTCTGATGGGAAACGTCTTCACTCGCTTCAGGTTAATGTCTTAATCCACAGCGTTTTCAATTCCATAACCCTGTAATATCATCCGTGGCACAGAGAGAGTTCATGTTCTTTCTCAGTGTCGTTTTCTTGGATGAGTTTTCTTGAGCGGTCTCGTTAGCTCTGATGGTTGTGTGATTGTAGCGTCATCATACCCACCCTGTCCATTATGAACCATTCCACTGACAAGACCCAGCCTCGACCCATCTTCAATGCTCTGACTGAGGGAAGGAGGTTGTTCCCCAAAATCTTGCAAAACATGGCCCCGGTCATCCTCTCCTTAACGGGATACTCAGTGGCGGTTCTACTTTGAATTACACCCAGGGCGAGACCCCTTCCCGTGTGCCTATTTAAAACATAGAGGATTTGAAATAACGACCTTGAGCACGCAAATGGCGCGATACGTGAACTAATCAGGAGATCCCCTTGACATTGCTTCTGCGCACGGCACCTTCTCAGCAAGCAGGGCGCCATTGCCAATAATTGAATCGAAATGATAAAAAATAGAAAAACTTCGTGGCACAGAGGATTTTTTTAACTGCTCGTGCCGCCCCCCATGTGACATGAAGAAATGCCGCCCCGGGCGACTACCCGGTTCGCCCGTGCCTAGAACCGCTGCTGGGGATACTCCACTGTTTTTTCATATAAGTAACTAAGACGAGTTGATGCATACCTCTGTCATCTCAGTGCGTGCGCTAATCGCTCTGATGCGTGAGACACTTTGATAGCACTTAACTAGCCCAGTTCATTCAATATGGGCCAAGCAGAGAAGCGACCGAACACCTCCACGTTTCCCCTATTTAAATACAGTAACACGAGTAGTGTAACTCCACCTAGGACGGTGACGCAAAATAAAATGTTGCACTTTTCTTAGTGTAAAATGGATAACTATATTGTATGGCGGAATACCACAGCAAGTGCTTGGGAGCACTTCGACTCGGCGCAGTAATATCATCACTCCGGAGAGTGAGAGTGGGAGAGGACTTTTTTACGAGTGATTATATTACTGTGCCGAGTTCGAAGTGCGAAGTACATATAATTACTATGTACTTATTTTAGTAACTACAATTACTGGGTAATAACTAGTACTAACCCTGAACCTACCCCTAAACCTACCCCTGTTCCATGTACTTACCTTATATTAGCCGTACACTGGTAAGTACTGTACTGTAAAAGGAAGCGTTACCTGGTGTTCTTGGGACGGTACTCATCATTCTTCTTCCTCCAAACACGATTAGTGGAATTATGACCAAAAAGTTCTATTTTGGTCTCATCTGACCACATGACTTTCTCCCATGACGTCTTGGTGTATTACCAACAGTAACCTTGGAAACGGTGGTCCCAGCTCTTTTCAGGTCATTGACCAGCTCCTCTCATGTAGTTCTGGGCTGATTTCTCACCTTTCTTAGGATCATTGAGACCCCACAAGGTGAGATCTCGGAGCCCCAGTCCGAGGGAGATTGGCAGTCATGTTTAGCTTCTTCCATTTTCTAATGATTGCCCCAACAGTGGACCTTTTTTCACCAAGCTGCTTGGCAATTTCCCGTAGCCCTTTCCAGCCTTGTGGAGGTGTACAATTTTGTCTCTAGTGTCTTTGGACAGCTCTTTGGTCTTGGTCATGTTAGTAGTTGGATTCTTACTGATTATATGGGGTGGACAGTGTCTTTATGCAGCTAATGACCTCAAACAGGTGCATCTAATTTAGGATAATAAATGGAGTGGAGGTGGACATCTTAAAGATAGAATAAGGCCCTGTTTACACGAGAACGCTCGCGAGTGAAAACGTAAAAATATTTTCTCAGATGTGCCTTTCGTTTACACGGCGACAGCTTTTTTGGGGCTTAAAAACGCGAAAAAGTGAAACCACCCTCTAGAGTGTAAATCTTTAAAACGCTCCACCGCTGCGTTCCCATGTAAACGGTAAAAATGCAAAGGTCTGCTTGACAGTGAAGGTTGTACGCAGGCGCGCACCATCTGCACGCTCGTCAAATTGTGAAATTGGGTAATTTCACACCCAAAACGCTCATCTAAACGCAGAATAAAAAGTGATAACGCAACGCCACTTTTGCGTCTTCTCTTCAGAATCGTTTCCGTGTAAACATAGCCTAACAGGTCTTTGTGGGTCAGAATTCTAGCTGATTGACAGGTGTTCAAATACTTATTTGTAGCTGTATCATACAAATAAATAGTTCGTAAAATAGTAAAAAATCATATATTGTGATTTCTGGATTTTTATTTTTTATTTTTAATTATCTCTCACAGTGGGCATGCATATATATATATATATATATATATATATATATATATATATATATATATATACATGTTAATATACACGTTAACCTGTAATACACCTGTAATAATGTAATACACCATTTTATTAATATCTTTTTTATTATTCAAACAATACTATATTTCTAATTATTTTTAATTATTATACTGTTTATTACTATTTTAATGTAATGTAATATCCTGGTATATACATATTATGGGAGGAGTAGACATTTGATTGACAGAGTTCTCACGGTTACATCATCATTTCGACCAATCAGGTCAGAGTGGGAGGAGTCCTCATAAGCCTTTCTGTGAACATGGATTCCGTTGTGACCTCTGACCTCTGGAATGTGGCGGTATGCATACGTTTCCCTTGCCGCCCTCTCTAGTCACATCTGCACTGCCCAACAGTGCTGTGGCCGGGGTCAAAGGTCACACTCAGCGGGGACCTGCCCAACCGCGCGTGTGTGTGTGTGTCACTGCCTTTGATCTGTCAGCCGCCGCAAACAGG
Organism: Hybognathus amarus; assembly: GCA_030378365.1. NCBI lineage: Eukaryota > Metazoa > Chordata > Actinopteri > Cypriniformes > Leuciscidae > Hybognathus > Hybognathus amarus. The sequence continues at coordinate 106,090 of JAQIUQ010007531.1, read as the reverse complement.
ACATTCGTATTGTTTCACATTTAAAAAAAACAACGAACCCTTATTTAAAATAAACCAAAGGTCTCCTCCCTGCTGTCCTTTATTCTGCAATAATTATTCATCACGTACCTGTTCAGATGTTTACATTTCTGGCTGTATGCATTTCAAAATACCTCTCAGTGTATGTTATGTTCAAACAAAACCTGATTTCTTTGCGCTTCCTTTAAAGAATTATAACAAGTTTTTTGCGCACAAGAATAATAATTGAGGACTTTAATCATGTCAAACGAAAACTCGTGCCTCGCTTTCCTTCGTTTCACGCTTGTGTAAATATTGACATATTTAGGCGCTTTGAAGTCTGGATGTGTTTCGTGTGGTTGCGATTATCATCTGGAGAACATTACAGCGGAGACGTCCAACTTGTGACATCCTGCAGGACTGCAACAGTAGCTCCGCACACACACACACACACACTGAAGATGAATGGAGGTTTGCGGAGACGCTCTCTCAGCCACGGAGGAAGTTCCTCATGATTTTAGAAACTCAGACTTGATGGATTCTGATGGGGCGAAACCCAAAATGACAGTCATAACCTCACAAGTCTTTCCGTTGTCTCTACGTCTGCGTTCACATTTCTGTGTTCTGTTGTTTTCCACAGACATCTGGCACAGATCAGATCTTGTTGCTTGCATGTAAACAGCAAAACGCTTATTAGATGAGACTTTTTTGGTATCTGATATTGGCCACTTTTAAATATGGACATCTGAGCCACATCTGAACATCATATGCAATTCTCCTCTGAATTCAGGAGTTTCGGCATTTGAAACTAATGTAATGGAAAATGTAAGGTGGCTCTTGTTTTTAGCCATGTGTATTCGAATTGGATCGTAATCATTGCTCAACTGTCAAGTTGCATCTCATTATTGTCAAGCAAATATAAATATGAGACAAAATATATTAAAAAAAGTATGTTTTCAAAACCTTTGTGACACTGAAGTCACAACATTGAAGTAATGATGCTGAAAATTCAACTTTGATCACAGGAATAAATTACATGTTAACATATATTCACATATAGTAATTTTAAATTGTAATATTATTTCACAATGTTTCTGTTTCACAATAATAATGATTAACTTTCTTAATCATTGCTCAACTGTCAAGTTATGTCTCATTATTGTCAAGCAAATATAAATATGAGACAAAATATATATTAAAAAAAGTATGTTTTCAAAAGCTTTGTGACACATGGAGTAATGATGCTGAAAATGCAACTTTGATCACAGGAATAAATTACATTTTAACATATATTCACATAGAAAATAGTTATTTTAAATTGTAATATTATTTTGCAATATTACTGTTTTTACTGATCAAATAAACAGAAGAGTTCCTTTAAAAGAAGAGACTTTTAGACAAAATTAAATGCATTTTATTTGTATTTGCTGTACAAAAAATAAAATTTTTTATAATTACAAATATTATTTTGTTACCGTTTTAAATATCATGTTGAAAATATAAAAAAAGTGTAATTGTCCAGATACATTACAGTGAAGAAAGTTTCAGGCAAAATGTGCATAACTATCATGAGTGCTTTGGAATTTATAAATGTTAATTTGCGTTTCAAGCTGTTTATTACAATAACCCTTCTTGTAGTCATGTTTACTGACCTTTATATGTAAAAGAGAGGTGGAATATTCTTCAAACATTCACTGTTTGTGTTTCTCCTGAAGAAAGTAAGTAATGCAGGTTTAAAACCACATGAGAGTGAGTCAATGATGACAGTTTTCATTTGTGAATGAGTTTTTACTTCAGTACGGGTCGGTGAAGGTCCAGCCAGGTCTTTGACGCAGTATATTTGTCATTATGAATGCATCCGGAGGTTTATTTTCTTAAGTTTCAGTTGTTTTTTGTAATAAACGTGATGGCTGGCGACTCTCTGTGTCCGACTTAGGCTGTGTTTCTGTGTGGAGGCGGGGTTAAGCGCTAGAAGCCCTTATTACTGAGCCGACAAGGAAAAGCAGCCAATTACACTAATCTCCTGCCACATCTGTGTCCAATCAGAGGCAGCCAATCAGCATACAGTGGTTTTGGCTTCAGAGACTTAGAAGGGTTAGAAACAGAAACCCAGAGGACCGTGTGTGTGTGTGTGTGTGTGTGTGTGTGTGTGTGTGTGTGTGTGTGTGTGTGTGTGTGTGTGTGTGCGTGCGTGTGTGTGTGTGTGTGCGCGTGCGCAGCGCTGCTACTACTGCAGCAGCTCAGAGCTCAAGAATGTTCCATTATGCTGTGAAATGGAAGGTTGTCAGAGTTTAGGGTTTTATTTCCCATCATGTACCAGTACTCATTTCCCAGATCTGGCCGATAAACTTTGGCGTTTTAACCTCCTGCAGTACCCAAGAGAAATCTTTTTCAAACTTTATCTTATCTTCAGTTTATGGTACTGTAGATGCTGTGGTTCTCTTGTGTTTGTAGATAATGTTCCTACTGCAGAACAGACTGACCTCTGAAGTCACATGCAGAAAATGATCGTATTTTCTAGTGAAACGATATTATGAATAATGAAGGGTGGGACTTGATTCTAAACATCTGTATTTGATTGAATTGAATTGTGCAGATGTCAAGTAATGGGTCATTTTTGACAATTTCAAGTCATTACTTTAATGTTAAAAGCTATTTTGTACAAATAGAACCAGGATATATGAATGAATGTATATGTGTATATGCATGTATATCGTAAACATATACAGTATATAAACATATATATGTATAAAATTATTGCTTATATGTGTGTGTGCTGTGTGTGTGTGTGTGTGTGTGTGTATATATATATATATATATATATATATATATATATATATATATATATACACATATATTAGGGCTGTGAAACGATTAATTCGACTTAAATTGCATCCAAAATAAAAGTTTGTGTTTACATAATATATGTGTGTGTAGTGTGTATAATTATTTTGCATATATAAATACACACATTAAATAAATACACAAGTATACATTAGGAAATATTTGCATGTATATACTTTATATATATTTATACAAAATTAATATTATATATAAATATTTTATTTAGTAATAACACATTTTTCTTATATATATACATGCATATGTGTGTATTTATATATATTTAAATGTGCATATAAAAATAAATAAATGCGCACATATAAATATTATTTAAATAAAAATATTAGGAAATACAAAATTAAATGTCTGAGTTTGTGAAAATGTGCATAATTATCATGAAAATAATATTGCAATTATAAAAACGTGAATTATTTTAAAATAAATCAGCAAATAAAAAACTTTAAAAAAACTTATGCAAAATAAAATCTCACTAATTTAATTTATTTTTTTGTATGATTCACTCTGTAAAAACTGTAAAGATGTATTTGGTTGCATTTCTCATGTCTGTTCTGGTTTGTTTTCTCTCTGTGTGCAGGTTTTTCCTCCTCTGCCTAATGAAGCTGAGATCGCACACACTAAAAAACTGTTTCGCCGCGCAGAAATGACCGCGGTGAGTCACTCAGTCTCAAAACACGACATGAACTTCTTACATTACCGGCGACTCTCTTCCAGTTGTTTAGCGAAAACGTTGTTAGACTTCGTAAGCAGAAAACACACCACTCACACTTTCCACACGTGTCAGAGTCGAATGTAATGAGAGCATCAACCGGTGTGTTAGTGTTGTGTTTGGAGTAAAACGCGATGCTCTATATCTGCATGTTCTCTACTCAAAATATTCACTGTTAATCCATAAAACCACTTCCACCTTTCTGCTTTTACGTTCTGACTTTGACCTCATCGGAACAGTTCTCTGTTGTAATTTGCAGTTGCTAAGAAACTGCAAAAAAAGAAAATATTTTGGTCTAAACTTGTGCGAAAGCAGAGGGTGAAAGCAAGCAAAACCCTTCTATTATTCATGGCTTTGTTAATGCAAAAAGAAAAGCTCTCGTTGTCATCGGTCTGATGTCCTTGTGTGTGGAACCCAGTCCGACTGGATTTCTTCAGTGGACGTTTCTCATGTGTGCTTTGTGGTGCCGCCGCACTCAAGGACGTTTATACAATACTGAGGTTTTTGCTGTGACGGGCGTGTGGAACAGAATAGATGGTTTATTTGTGAATAACCCTGCGGCCCAGAATGCACTGTTGCCTTTACTGGAGGTTTTGAAGCCTAAATACAATCGGCAGAAGTATAAAGCTAAGCGTAGGCTATAAACAAACTACACTGTGGTCACATGACTTCTGGATTCATCTGACAGCTCTTTCAGTTCATAATCAAAAAACATTTTCCCTGAAAGTTTGAGTTAGAATGGTTTGCTAGAGCGTGATTATAAGACACAGCAAGGCTGATGTTGATTCCTTTGTGTGCATTTTAATATGACTTTACCTGCACGCTGTTTTCTGTGCTACACACACATCCAAAGCATGCGCACAGAAAAAGTGATTTTAATGTCATTTTAAACGATTTAAGCACGTGAAGACCTTTATTGAAGTTCTCTACCACTACTTTTTGCACCTGAACTCACAAAAAATGTCGAAATATCCTTTGTAAATACAGTGGGTTATGTTTTGAATGTAATGTAAACACAAAGAAAAAAGCATGTGTAACAGTCATAGACTGTAAAAAGATGGACAACGTCCCTTCGCTCTCTTCCATTGGTCAAAATGAAGCCGCCAGTATCCCAAAATTGTTCTGACATCTTGGAATTTGAGTCTGTCGCAGAAGCGATCTCGGGACCAGACATGCGCAGTCGTGAGCAGGAAGCAAAGCAGCGAAATCAAGGCCCCGCCCTCACTCTCGCAGAATCAATCGCAAGCACACGCTCCTGCAGTTTTTTTTTATTAGTTATACAAATTTATATATTAAATTTAAAGTTCCAATCTCCTCAGTCCTCTGAAGATCCCGAAATAAAGTCTGTTGGTGCTTCAGCTTCAGTGACTACTTCGCTCAGAGAACCTGTCAATAACAGCTGTCAATCATGACGCCACATCACCTCATCAAATAACTAACTAAAAACAAACGTATTTAAAAACAAACACTTAAAATTACATCCTCGTGATATAAGCCAAAGTAAATGACAGAAATCATTTTTGGAAAAACTTGATATTTGAAGTGTAATTTAATTGTTTAGTTGGTGCCGCTGAATAACATGAGGAGGCGGGGTTAATGACCTATGCGAGCTTGCCTTTGATATAACCGGCCACCAGGGGGCAATCGAGACGTTTTGGCTTTACTTTTCAGGGCTTGTGCGGCATCGCTTGGTGACAGTATATTGGATCCGTACAGCTCTACGTCTCTATAATAGCGTAAATCAGACAACAAAATGCAAAGAGAAAATTCACTCACTATTCTTAAATTCTGTTACTATATTTGTAATGTATTTTTTTTAAATAAAGTGCAGTGTTGTTTTACTTTTGATTTCAGTTTCTGTACCTGAATACCTAAAACAATTTATTTTAATAATTTATCGAATGTTATTATTATAATTTTTTTTTTTGCCTGATTGGAATTGAAATTAGGAATCGATAATCTATTTAGACACTTTTTAGTAAAATTAAAATAAGTAAAAGTAAAATAAAATAAAAAATAAAACAAGGGGGTATTACTGATGTATTTTATGTTTGAGAATAATAATATGACAGTATTTTGAGCTTGTGTCCACCACTAGGGATGGATCGATTCAGATATGATATTTTTGGACTCAGAACCGTAACTCTTTATATTTGAAAAGCTGATAATCCGATATATTGCCTGATAAATCTTAATCCAAATTTATATTGAATTTTACAGAGCCTGATTACAAAAACCAAAAGTCTCGCCATTAAAAGCCATGTCCTAAGCACACAATTATAATGTTCTCATTATAATTATATGTCTCCTATATGACAGGCATGTCGCTGCACATGTTACACCAAACTATAACTTCCTCTTCTAGGTGATTCCAATCATTATCATATATGAAGCAATTCAAAACCATCATGGCGAAAAGTGTCTCAGCTGAAGGGAAATAATCCATTATTTATCAGCTTGCCTTTGATATATCGGTCAAATTTTATTATCGGGCCGATACGATATGGTGGCTGATATATGGTGTATCCTATTCCCCATCCACCACAGACCTTATTTTAGGCATTTAAAGGTGCCCTATAATGGTTTTTTAAATTATTTTATAATGTTTCCTGGGTTGCCCTTGTTAGTATGTTTTTTAGATAAAAAATAGTCATAATTTAGAAATAAAAGGCATTTTTCCTAGCCTGATTTTAGCCTCTGTTTTGAACGCTCTGTTTGAAGGGGCGTGTCTGCTGTGTGTAACCGGCCTCTGCTGTGATTGGCTGACATGCTTGCATATGAAATAGCTATGTGTATTACATGTGAAACTCTCTCGAATAATTTTATCTACAGCTATTATACGTTTTTTACTATTACAGCTATCGAGATTAACGAATCGTGAGATGTTTTTGAAGTATTTAGATCTATTCCCATCACATAAAATGTTGCTGTGATGAGCATTGAGCAGCAAGAGGACAGTCTGTCGATCGCGAGGATGAAGATCTTATCATTGTAACGCAGTTTCTGCCTTCTCTGCTTTCACTAATGCAGACACGATCATGTAAATACAGCAAGAGCTTCGTTGTGCAGTGTAACGTGCGTCATTGAATTCATAACGAGTTTGGCAAGTGTCCAGATAAACTCGTGCTGTGATTTGTTCTTTGATCGCTTTCTTAATGTATATCTATTTTCTTACTGTCGTCGGTGAAATGTTTGAAAATTTCCAGAGAAAGTAAAATGAACCCATTGATTCTTCAGAGGCTCGTACGAAGGAACTAAAATATACTTTTGTATTCATGTGTACATCCAAACACTGATCAACTGCCATGCTTCGGCTGCGCAGCTCCGTCTCGTCTGTCATTGAACATGGGCTGGCATATGCAAATGTTAGGGGTCGTACATATTAATGATCCCTGACTGTTGCGTAACAGTCGGTATTATGTGGAGATTCGCCTGGGGTGTTTTTCAAAAACGAGATTTAAGTAAGAAGGAGAAAACAATGGTGTTTGAGACTGTATGTCATGTCCATGTACTGAACTCTTGTTATTTAACTATGCCAAAATAAATTCAATTTCACATTCTAGGGCACCTTTAACCAAAAACCCATTAACTTTGGGGCAATGGATCCGGAAGTAAAAAAAAATGTTACATGAAAGCCTCATCCCTGCAGCTCTAACCACCCACAGCACCTTTGCATTGTGTTTGCAAGCTTTGCGCAGGCAAATTTAATGCATTTTTACTTGGACTTTGACTACAAAACTTAGAAGTAGGAGTAAAGGCAATCTAGAGAATAAATCGTTTCTGGGTTCAAATTTAGAGAGTGTGTGCGAGTCACTGTTCACCTCACTACACAAGACGATTCTCTTCCCACATCTCTCTCTCTTCCACTCCTCTAACAGAAGGCTTTTCAGCCTGTTATTGCTGGTGTTGGCCACCCACAATGCTTTGCTTCTGCCAGAGAGGACCCTGCGGTCATGTTGTTTGTTGGCATCAGTTCTTGCCTTTTCTTTCTATCTCGCTCTCGAGATTAGTTTGCTGAGTCGAAACATCTTTGCAGTCGCATTTATGAAATGCAGCATATTTTGCTGACAGAATCTCGCAGGAAACAGTTTAGATTTATGAAGAGCCAGTCAACTAATGAAAGGTTCATCAGAGGCTGTGTGTATGTGTTTGCATGTGTTAAACTCACACATGCTCAAAGGTCTCGGGTCTTTATAGGATAAAGGACAGTTTGAGATCGGCAGATTCATCTGGTGTTGGTTCCAAAATATACAGACATGTCATTTATGTATGAATGTATGCATGTACCAGTTCATTTTATTTCTGTGAAAGAAATAAGAAATGAATTCTGTTATTTAGCATTATTTGAATAATTAATTTGCATGATATGTTCAAAAGTGACAGTAAAAAGATTCTGTTTGAAATAAATTCTGCTCTTTCATCAAAGAATCCAGAAAAACGGTTTCTACAAAAATCTGAAGCATAAAAATAATAATAAATGTTTCTTGAGCAGACAATCATCACATAAGAGTGATTTCTGAAGGATCATGTGATGCTGAAGACTGGAGTAATGATGCTGAAAATACTAGGGCTGTAGTCAACCAAAGAAATCCTTAGTTGAACCAAGGTCTTGTCCTGCGCAACGATTAGTCGACTAAAAAACAAACAAAAAAAAACGGATGTTTTGATTTAACATTTTTTAAACAATTGTCATAGAGCATTTATAAAACAACAATGAAAAAACATCAAAAATAAATAAAACTATAATAATAATACAATTCTTTGAAAATTAAGTGATTTTTTTTAACTGCAAAAAGTGAGGAGCACTAGGTCTATGGTGACAGTCACAATCGCGCACCTGATCACACCACACTCTACAAAATAATATAACTGCTATCTGCCACATAATGAAAAATCCTAACAAAAGCTCTCGTTTATACAGGCTGTATTCTTCTTTACTTACAAAGCTATGGGTTAACTTTTGTCCAGCCGATCTGTTAGGCGTTTTAAAACAACAGACAAAATAGCCTAAAAAACAATCTGAAATCTAGGCTCTGTTGTAAGATAGCATATAAGTTTATTTTCGTTTTGTTACATTATTTAGACTACTTTCAAATGAGTCAAGTGTACAAATAAAAACCTATTAAGAAAACAATCTATTGAGTCAGTATGATAAAGCCGTTAAAAGAGCTGCTCACGTCTTTTGCGCGCTCAAGTTCGATTTCAAATAGGCACGCGATGTGCGCGCTCATAATGGAGCAACGCGGTCGCCACCGTCGCCTACCTCCACAAAAATGTAGCCAGACAAAAGATTTAGATTTCTTGGACATTCTGTCGACTAAAGTAGCGTGAACTGAATGAATACAGCAAAACTACCTACCGGTACATCCCTTACTGAGCGCAGCAGCAGCGCAGCCAGTAGGTGCGGTTCCCGAGTGTGTTATGTGTGTGCGCTAAACTGTGGCGCATTTAAAGTTGGGGATAAAACATAGGCTAATTATATTTAGAATACAGTAATAAATAACTGCTTTATAAAGGAATAAATATCAAGGAGTAAATCATTGAAAATATATTTCTATTGGCAAAAAAAAAAAATGCGACTGGTCGACCAATAAGAATGTCAGTCGACCAAGACGGCATTCGACTGATTAGTCGACTAACGACTAAAGTTGACAGCCCTAGAAAATACAGCTTTGATCACAGGAATAAACTACATTTTTAACTTGCATTTAAATAAAAAAACAGTTATTTTAAATTGTAATAATATTTTACAGTTTTTACTGTATTTTTCATCAAATAAATGCAGCCTTGGTGAGATATGTATATATTCACTACTGGTCAAAAGTTTTAGATTCGGTAAGATTTTTTTATGTTTTAAAAAGTCTCTTCTGCTCACCAAGGCTGCAATTATTTGATAAAAAAAACAGTAATTTTGTGAAATATTATTACAATTAAAACAGCGTTTTCTATGTGAATATATAGTGAAGTGTAATTTATTTCTGTGATCAGAAGCCTGAATTTTCAGCATCATTACTCCAAGTCTTCAGTGTCGCAGGATCCTACAGAAATTATTATAAATATGATGCTCAAGAAACATTTATTGTAGCAGCCCTTGGATCCAAAAAAGAGAGTCTCGACTGATGCAAGGTGTCCTTTATGTGAGTTTCACCAAACCATGACGCTCAACTCATATTCATCATCACCATAGCACCGTGAAAACTGTATTGAAAAACACATACACAGAAACCATTTCACACACTTGGTTTCATGGTTACAAACATCAATACAAGACAAACATATCGACAAACATTAATTATACAGCAAATAAAACCATACATATGGACAGAATTATGAATGATCAATGAATGAAAACATGATTACCTCGCTACGCTCACCAAGGAATGCAAACAATTTTTGATATCCTTCTTACGGGCGTTAAGTTTCAAGTTCATGAATAAAACACGAGATCTCAGATAAAATACATATATGTAAGCTCAAACACAGCTGCTCCCCATTCACACCGCCAGCTACTCTTAAATGTTCATCATCCCTTGTGCAAATGACTACGGTGTCACCAAAAGATCAAATCTATTACAGGTGCAGCCTTCCGGATCAATCACATACAAATAACAAAAGCACATACAAAATACAAAATATTTGAATAAGTTATAACATTTACACAAATATTTTACTAAATAACCCAACTCATACTTAATTTAATCAAAACACACACATTAGACTCTCCAAAGAGGTCCTTTATACTCCCACCAATCATGTCATGATAATTGCGACACCAAATGAATCATACATGATTCCTAAGATCTTATAAACCCCTTATAAACCCCTTTAAAGATATAAAAAAATCTTACTGATCTAAAACTTTTGACCGTCGTGTATGGTCGTGTCCCAAATGGCACACTCCGGACTTGTGGACTTCCTCAGAGTCCACACTTCGGTTACAGTCATGAAGTGCAGACCTATAGTGCCCTTAGCGCGAGTCTTCGAGGGCGCATTGAGAGGTATTTTGGGACAGACTCGATCGTCACGCCGGAAACAGGAAGACGGTCTGGTTGTTGCATAGACAGTATAAGAAGTACAAAAACAGGATTTATTTTATTTTCTCAAATCTTATGTCCATGTGAAATACGCAGCCTGCTTTTAAAGTTCTATAATTGTATATGCCACCTGGGCATTACAATAGATGTCATGGTTATGTAAATGATAAAAAAAGTTGTACATAATAATACATAATGTTCAATTTTAACACAAAATGAAAATGAGTTTAAGAAAAATGTATAGGTTTCAATATTCATAATACGTTTATGACTCAGTAAAGCCAATACATTTGGTTCTATTTATGTAATGAATCATATAATGCGATCGTATTATTTAACACTCTTTTATTATGTTTGACATATCAACCACTGGTCTCTAAAGGTCGAATAGACTGTACAACTGGTAAAATGTACGCCTATGTCATAACCATAATGATACTTACACCTTTAATATTCTATCTTTACAATCCGTGAGTGAAATCTCCTCCCATCTGTTGTCTGATTGGCCTTTCGCAAGGATTCCTGGGTAGTTAAAGTGCATGGAGCCTGCATCTATGCGGGCTTCACGGAAGGGCTCCGCTTCAAGGGTACAGAAGGGGGCGCTGCTGAGCACACTTCGGAGCGTTAAAATGCCAAATGGGACAGCCTACGGACTCGTAGACTCGGCGAGCACGCGCAATTTTAGTCCATCAGACCGCAAGTGCGCGTGAAGTGCACGATTTAGACAGGGCCTGTGTGTGTGTGTGTGTGTGTGTATATATATTTTTTTTTTTTACATAAAATGTTTTAATATAATTTGAGGCAGGTCAAACTGGGCCTTTTTTCAGGTCCGTTTGGGTTATGTTGTGTGTTTCAGTAGTTTAGAGCTTATAAAGAAACTCAGCAGAAGAATAATACGGGGAGGAGTGATGCTGGACCTTCACACTGGAAAAGATTGAGACCTCATGGTCACAAAACCCATCAAAACACATGGGGAGGGTTTCTTTGAGGATCCCTGTCTTAGGGAATTGTGCACGCGCTACTCGCAGTCAAAGTGCTCTGTTGCATCTATTTTAAAGAAACTTCCATTGTGGAAGCCGTCCTGTCTTTTCATTTTCACTGCAACATTTGGCTTTTATAGCATTATACACTCACCGTGCCACTTTATTAGGTACACCTGTCCAACTGCTCGTTAACACTTAATTTCTAAGCAGCCAATCACATGGCGGCAACTCAGTGCATTTAGGCATGTAGACATGGTCAAGACAATCTCCTGCAGTTCAAACCGAGCATCAGTATGGGGAAGAAAGGTGATTTGAGTGACTTTGAACGTGGCATGATTGTTGGTGCCAGAAGGGCTGGTCTGAGTATTTCAGAAACTGCTAATCTACTGGGATTTTCACGCACAACCATCTCTAGGGTTTACAGAGAATGGTCCGAAAAAGAAAAAAACATCCAGTGAGCGGCAGTTCTGTGGGCGGAAATGCCTTGTTGATGCCAGAGGTCAGAGGAGAATGGCCAGACTGGTTCGAGCTGATAGAAGGGCAACAGTGACTCAAATAACCACCCGTTACAACCAAGGTGGGCAGAAGAGCATCTCTGAACGCACAGTACGTCGAACTTTGAGGCAGATGGGCTACAGCAGCAGAAGACCACACCGGGTGCCACTCCTTTCAGCTAAGAACAGGAAACTGAGGCTACAATTTGCACAAGCTCATCGAAATTGGACAATAGAAGATTGGAAAACGTTGCCTGGTCTGATGAGTCTCGATTTCTGCTGCGACATTCGGATGGTAGGGTCAGAATTTGGCGTCTACAACATGAAAGCATGGATCCATCCTGCCTTGTATCAACGGTTCAGGCTGGTGGTGGTGGTGTCATGGTGTGGGGAATATTTTCTTGGCACTCTTTGGGCCCCTTGGTACCAATTGAGCATCGTTGCAACGCCACAGCCTACCTGAGTATTGTTGCTGACCATGTCCATCCCCTTTATGACCACAATGTACCCAACTTCTGATGGCTACTTTCAGCAGGATAATGCGCCATGTCATAAAGCTGGAATCATCTCAGACTGGTTTCTTGAACATGACAATGAGTTCGCTGTACTCAAATGGCCTCCACAGTCACCAGATCTCAATCCAATAGAGCATCTTTGGGATGTGGTGGAACGGGAGATTCGCATCATGGATGTGCAGCCGACGAATCTGCGGCAACTGTGTGATGCCATCATGTCAATATGGACCAAACTCCCTGAGGAATGCTTCCAGCACCTTGTTGAATCTATGCCATGAAGAATTGAGGCAGTTCTGAAGGCAAAAGGGGTCCAACCCGTTACTGAGCATGGGGTACCTAATAAAGTGGCCGGTGAGTGTAGATGCCATGTCATTCAGTTGCGTCCCTTAAACCCTGTAGCTTTCATTACATTTTATAGTCATTTTATTTAGTTAGTTTTTTTTTATTATTATTTTACCATTTTTATTTTATTTAACCCAAGTAGATTTCATATTTTATTGTATTTTTTATGTTTTATTTTATTTTAGTCTTTCATAACTGTCCCAATCCTTTTTCTTTGCATTTTTGTCTGAGATTTTACTGTTCCATCTCCTCCTTTTCCATTTGTTTTTTTTTAGTTCTCTCGTGTCTTCTTGTGTTCCTTTCCACCTTGTTTCTACCCTCTCATCCACTTGTTCACGTATCATCTCCCTGTCGTACCCGTAGCCGATGCAATCCGCCCAGGATGAGCTGACGGTGCTGCTGCCAGCCGAGGGAGACGGCAAGTGTCCAGGTCAGTGTCTCAAACGGGTCCAGCTCCGAGCAGCTCTTCTGAATCCTGTCCGCTCACTCTTGTCCTTCCACTTACAAACCGGACTTCTGCTTGTGGGATCAACCCGCTCGTGGGATTCAAACTAACCATCTTCTTCTGGCCTGGAATTGTGTCCCTGTGAACCTGTTTGCTTTTATTCTGCTTGCACAACAAATCCTGTACAGTATGTTCTCTTCCTCTCACTTCGGTTGAGTCATCATTAATCTACAAAGTATCTCTGTCAGGACGGAGATCCTGATCAGAGGCAGGCCGGCGTAATTAAGGTGGTGTGTATGCGGGAATGGTGATGAAGATCATTATGGGATGGTTTGAGAAGATCTAGTGGAGTGACGAGGAGTGCTAGACATTAATGGTCGACTGATTATTAGTATTATTAGTTAGTATCACCTGCTCAGGTACTACGGATGAAAAATAGCTATTTAGCTAACTCTGGCACATTTACATTGAAGTTTTACTGCGGTGTTGGCTAATGTGCATTGTCCCCGTCAAAAAAAATTTAAAATAAAATATATACATGTGCAAATATATATATATACACACACACACACACACATTTATATTAATTTGACTTTATATGTTTACTAACATAAATTAATCGTAAAAAAATCCTGATTACAAAATAAACATGAGAAAGTATGGTGTTTGCCTTTCTATTAATAATGTTTAATTTATTATAAAGTCATATTATAATAGTTACTTTATTTTGACAGTTCTTAGCGCTGTCAAAATAAAAGTCCCACTTCTTGCAAAAACTAAAAATGTATTACCAAATACTGGCCGATATATCCAAGAGGTCCTCGCTGCAGTCTGTAACACGATGACGTAGCTGGATGGTCCAATACGTAGTGGATGGAGGTGTGTTTTGGTGACGTCATATACGCATGCGCAGTGCCGATCTCTGGATTATAATTTGCATGCATTGGTTTTACGTGAAATGTATGCTCAATATTGTACTGAGATGATGTTCAAACCTGTGTAATATAGTACTGTTAAATAATTACAAGTAATTATTGATGAATAAGTAATCATTTACATAAATAGGATTTTTAATGCGTGTATATAGAACATTTAAAATAAAGCAATTTTATTTTATTCATATTTGCTGTTGAGTGGAAGCAAAAAATGTCAAAGTAGTCTAATTGTCTTCGTAATTTTGAAGGTACAACTGTAAACATCTTAAAATACCAGTAAACATTCAAAGGAAAATGCTAAAATAATAACAGCATCAAGAAAATAAATCTTGTCAGATGTAGGGGGGGGGGAACGAAAATAAAAGCCTACATAAGGTTCCTCTTAATTTGCTGCTCAGTGAGACATGTCTGGAAGCTTGTTTTCGCCACAGAGTGAGAAATAAATTGCGGTAATTGTGACTTTTTACCTCACTACTAGTCAGACTTTTTATCTCAGAATTTATATAAAGTCGCAATTGCAGGTTATAAAGTCAGACTTTCGTGATATAAACTCGCAAAATTGTGTTATCAAGTCAGAATTATGAGATATAAAGCAATTGCGAGGCTACTTGAAATTCTGACTTTATAATACGCAAATTGGGAGATATAAAGTCGCAATTGCGTGTTATAAAGGTTAATTCTGAGGTTAAAAAATAAGTAGCTAGATTTTTTTCCCTTAGAATTTGACTTTATAACTCACAATGGGAGATATAAACTCGCAATTATGTTATACATTCAGAATTGCAGAAGAAAACGTCAGAATTCTGACTTTATAACACAATTGTGACTTTATTTCACGGAATTCTGTCTTTATAACATGCGATTGAGGCTTTATTTCACGCAATTCTGAGAAATAAAGTCAGTATATGCGAAATGTATACTCGCCATTCAGCGTTTATCACAGGATCGCGTTTAAAGTCTGTTTAGAGAGACGGTGTAGTCCCATAATTTAAAAACAGATTATCATTTCGACAAAATTATCATTTCGACAGAAGTGAATCAATCAAAACTAACTTTAGCTGGAAAATAACATTATTCACGAACCGCTATAAAGCCCAAATAATCTCTGTTACGTTAAATTACATGCGTATCTATGTAAAGCTGCTTTGAAACAATCTAAATTGTTAAAAGCGATTATATTACGTTACAGTTTCCACTACGTATTGGACCATCCAGCTACGTCATCGTGCTACAGGCTGCAGCGAGGGGTGTCTCGATATATCAGCCAGCCGCTGCTAGACGTTACATGAAAACTCAGAAATGGAGGCTGATGCTTCTGGAATCTTCTAGAGAATCGTCTGTTTTACATGGTGGAAGATCTAGTCTCATTTGACAAAATGCTGAGAAACTTTAATTATCACAGCCTATCTTTTATTTGTTATTAGTCCTCTTGAACATTTTGGAAGGATTTGTTTTGATCAGTGGCTTTAGGCTTCTCTTCCTCTGTCTTGTTTTCGTTTGTATCAGATTGAAAATGGCGTGAAGTGTGGCGATTCCCATCAGTGACAGACCTGTCAGTCAGGGTTTATCTTGTGCAAAGCAGACACATTATGCTTCTGTTACGTAAGAGCTTTTCAGATAACTTTTTGTTGTATTGGTGTTGTGTGTGTATGAGTGTGTCTGTGAGAATGAGGGTATGGAAGGGTTGGGTGTGGACACCATTGAATCTGGCTCTTGCTCTGCTTAAAAAAACTTAAGTGTCTTTCTGTCTCTCTCTCTCACACACACACCCACACACACACACACACACACAATTGAAATCTGTCTTGGTTAAAAAAATGTTTTTAAATGATTAGAAGAATCACCATTATAGAGGAGACCTATTATGCCCTTCACTAACTATTGATTTTGTTTTTGCGCTCTACTAGAACAGGTTTTCATGCTTTTCTTATTTTTCTCGTATTTGTCACTGTTGCATGTCATGTCTTCTCAGTCTGTCAGTAACGCTCTGAAGCCCCTCCTTCTGAAAAGCTCACTGTGCTCTGATTGGTCGACTGAAGCAGTGTGTTAGGGAAATGTCCCATTCCTTACCATAAGCACAAGTTTCAACACACTACTAACTTGCCAATTATTGGCAATATTTCATATATACAGATAAATAGAGCAAGGTTTTGGACCAATGAGATTTCATTGTGGGCGGAGCCACTGGCGTAGGAACCGGGGGGGCCATGTCCTCCTCAATATTGAAAAATGCGGCATGTGTCCCACCCAAAAATTGCTAACCTACCACAGGAACGAAAAAACTGTACATTTGGAACTTTTATTTTTAAAAGCGCGACAAAGAGGAAATCCGGTTTTGCCAGCAAGTCAAACCCAGAGTGATAGTTCATTTAAACCCTTAAACCCAGTTAAACCTTCCCATTTCATGTTTGAATAATCACCATTCGCTTCTATATTTCACTCACCGGAGCATCTAATTGGTAGAGAGAAGTTAACATTAAACTAGAAACGCACCAGCTTTGAACTGGAACCTAACGTTATATGATTTATCTAATCTGACAGTTATTTTTGCTATTTATTTGTTTTTGTTAGCTCCATATTACTTATATCACATACCTACCTTTTTTGCAGTTTGAATAAATAATAAACACAGCAGTTTGAACTCCTCTCCACTTTATTATATCACACATCAGATCACTCCAAAAAACGCGACCGTACCAAGTGCGCACGACCCATCTACGGCAAGCCCCGAGGGGAAAAATACATTACATACACGCATTCAACGAGCGCTAGTACATCATTACCGGTATTATAGTAACAGACTTTGTGGGATTATGTAATTTACAATCCAAAAAAGTCTGTTACAATAATAATAAAAATGATTTTGAGGACCGTTACACTGTATTGAGACAGTTGAGAAATAACAATATTTTTACAGTTTTCAACAATAATTGTCATTATTGAACCCTTCCTCTTATTTTGTTTTTGATTTCTCAGTTTTGTCATTGTTTTAGCAAATAATTAATTTTTATATATTTTGAGACGGTTTGTTTTAAGAAGTTTCAAAGAGTTAGTAAAAGGGTAGAAGTAAAAGTTAAAGGGGTCATGAACTGGCTTTTTAAATGTTTTTATTTCGTTGTCTGAGGTCAACTTATGATGTTCGCTTGGTTTTTACCTTCAAAAACGAATGAATAAGTTATGGGCTATTTTCTTCTGAGTTTTCAGCCTATTTGAAAAATGCTCGGATTTTATGGGCGTATCGCATTGAAGACTCAGGAAGTAAACACCCACTGCTGTGAGTGGATAACAGTTTTGCATATTATAATGAGCTTCAACTCTGTCGTTGGTTTCGGGACGGTGCACGTGTCGATCCCGAATCGCAGGACAATGAACCAACAGCACCTCGAATACAACGGATACTTGTAGACACATACACATAATTATTAGATATCAAACGATCTGTAACAATGCAATGCTAGCCGAGTAGATTATTATTTCTAAAATAAAAATATTACTCACATAAGTGTGTTGCACCACTCCTGTTGGATCCAATATAGAAGGTAACGTAGACTAATCATGTTCCGTACAACAACGATGTTCCGTACAGATGAACTTTAACCGCCGATCGCTGAATAAATACTTCTAGGTCATACACAAAATGCATATCTGTGTCGTCTTCATTTCTCCCTCTTATATTATAATGAGTTTAACTCACCCGTCGGTGCACGTGGGGAAAACGTCCAATGTTGTCAAATGGCAACCGGATTCGCCCATACATGTTCGACCCAGAGTCCGTGTGTTGCACAATTCCTGTCAGATCCAATATAGACGGCACATCACCGTTCTTTTCTCTTAATCGGTCTGCAAATCCAGCCTCGAACTGTGTATTGTTGACAAAACAATCCTCATTGAAATGAAGCGAACATACAGATAATGTTTTACACTCATCTGCTGGAACGTCATTAAAAACAAATTTTAACCAGGCATTCCTAATATTGGAATCCAGAGGAAGCTTATGCAGCGACTGTCTCTTCCACAGCCAGGCACGGCACAACATTTTGTCAACGGAATGTTTATTGCTGGTAGCTCGCTCCGGTTTGTCATCACGAGGTATGCTTTTGTTTACCTATGCGTGAATGCGCGAGTCGGTGGGCGGGGCTAAACCGGCCGTGTTGAAGTAGGCGTTGATGAGCGGGTGGAGTTTTAGCGTCATTGACGTCATACTTCCACACTTTCAAAAATGAGACGTTTGTTGAGGCTGGTGTCAATAAAAGCTTTTATTGGACTAACAAGGTCGTTTTCAGTTCTGAAACTTACAGGATATTCTTATAATATGATGAACCCTTAGATGTCAAAAGCTCAAGGAAAATTAGATTTCTCAGTTCATCACCCTTTTAAAACGTTTTTATTTAAGTAGGCATCTATTTTTTATAAAGTATTTATTTTGTATTAACTCTGTATTTCTAATGTATCATTGCGTGACATTTGTGTCAATAATCGTCAAGCACAGGTGACTTCGCGTGAGTGGGAGGGGGTCCCAAATCCAATTCAGCTTCAGGCCTCCAAAAGGCTCAGACCGCCACTGCATGTACCACATCACCAAACTGTATGTTACTATTATGGTGGTGGGATAGTCGTTGGTTCATAGTTGCCAATATGTCCCCCCAATGTCAAAGACATTCCTACGCCCTTTAGACGGAGCTCCTGCATTATCAGTGCTGCACTTGTAATATTCATTGCAGGTTAAAACACAGAATAGTGTAGAAGAGATGTGTTAAGATGTTCTGTTCAGTTTATTAGGTTAACAACTAACATTGGGTTGGCCTAAAGTCAGAGGTTAATTTCTTCATCTAGCTGAGATTTTAATTCACCTTATGTGTCTGAAGTCTCTCGCATGTGATTCTGTTGAGCAGATGTTTGATTTTAATTGAATAGAAGTGCTTTCAAGGACTTCATCATAATCGAACTCCAAATTAAACTTTTCTTCAAAGATTTTTTTTTTAAGTGTTCTGTTGAATTTTTTTTACATTTGTAAGGTTTTTCAAAGGAGCTAAAGTACTGAATGCCTTGAACACTTGTCTTTTTATTGCGGGATACGTAGGTTACTGTTTGCATTATATTATCAAAGGTGACAGTAAAAAGATACTGTTTGAAATAAATTCTGCTCTTTTAAATTTCATCAAAGAATTTAGTATTATGATTTCTATTGTATACAGTATACCATGTGTGTGTGTGTGTATATAAAGATATATACATTATATATAAAGTATATACACAGTATATTGAGAATGAGGAGTCACGTGCCGATTTGGGTGGGGTCTGAGCCGGTCGGCCATGATGGTTGGAGACGCTATCGGTTACCAGGGGCAACGCCTTTAGAACCCATAGACGCAACTAAACATTCCAGAGCTCTTAAATTTTCGCGCATTTATTATTTTGGCAGGACAGAGACGGATCTAAGAATTACGAGAAAAAAAGGAAGAAAGTAAAGCAATGCAAAAAGATAAGGCGAAAGAAAAGGGACCTTACAGGAACAAACTCACACAAAGTGCAAAACAGCTGTATTTGGAGAAGCAGCATCAATATATTTGTTCTTTTGCACTAATAACAGTATTATTATTTTATTATTATTACTTATGTTGTCCATGAAACTTATGTTGTCCAAATATATATGTAGCCTATATATTTCAGTTCTCAATAAATATTGTTAAGCCATATCAAGTTGTTTCAAACATTTATTTCAATGAAATAAAAAAAGTAATGAACAGGCACTCAAACAACACTTTTGCATATGTTCGTTAAGGCACAGCAAACAGTGAAAATCGTATACTAAAGGCTAAAGCAATCCAAGCAATACCAAGCAAAAAAAAAAGCAAATAAAGCAAACCAAGCAATCCGGCGTCTCCGTCAGGTCAGAGACTCTCCCTGATGCTCTGTCCATTTCGGTAACCTAAAAAACTGTATTCCATTGTTCCTATGTTTTCCATATGTCATCGTGTGAGTTACTGGAGTAGTTTTAACGCAGCAGTGACTTCCAGGCATGGTAAAACAGTGCGGAATTGCGAGAACCTCCTCTACTACCGAGCTAAAAACACATGTAAACAATACTGTTTTGCCGTGGGAATCCAACCAACATGGCGGAAAGGGGAGGGGCTCTGTACAATGACGTCAACTCCTCATTCTCAATACACACAAACTGTTTATATGCGGTATGGACTCATGTGTATGTGTGTGTGTGTGTGTGTGTGTATGTATGTATGTATGTGTGTATATATATATATAAACCATGTGTATATATAAATATATACACATGTATAAATAAACACTGTATGTATACAATTATTGTTTATATATATATTTATATATATATTTATATGTGTGTGTGTGTGTGTGTGTGTGTGTGGTGTGTGTGTGTGTGTGTGTGTATATATATATATATATATATATATATATATATATTGTACATTTATATATATTTATATATATATTTTAAGAAATTAACATTTAATTGATCAAGAGAGTGTTAAAATCAATCAAAAGACAGTAAGACATTTATAATGTTACAGAAGCTTTCTATTTCAAATAATTGCTGTCCTTTTGAATATTCAAGTCAATTCAATTCCAGGAAAAAAAATATTTCATGGTTTTCACAAAAATATTAAGCAGTTGTTTTCAACGTTGATAATAATCAGAAATGTTTCTTGAGCAGCAAATCATCATATTAGAATGATTTCTGAAGGATTGTGACACTGAAGACTGGAGTAATGATGCAGAAAATTCAGCTTTGTTAACAGGAATAAATTACATTTTACAATATATTCACATAGAAAATATCTATTTCAAATTTTAATAAAATTTTTACAATATTTCTGTTTTACTGTATTTTTTCTCAAAACAATGCAGTCTTGGTGAAGCAAAAGAGACTGCTTTCAAAATCATCATTACAAATGATTTTTCCCGTGGAGTGACATCCAGGGTTAACCCACGTAAAGCCTAAAGAATGTCACGGTCAGCACCTCCACATCTATTTTCAACCTGTCATTCAACACACTCAGTGTGCATCTCCCCTAAAATTAACCCCTCGTAAAAGCAAAACACCATGGTCAAACATGACCTTAACCTGGACGTCTCACTCTAAAGCTGTCAATCAAACGTTAAAGCCTGTCCTCGCAGTGAGGAGATTCCTGTGTGTGTGTGTGTGTGTGTGTGTTTCTCAGGCGTGCAGAGGTTATGTAGGTTAACGGTCACTGGTGAAGACGTTAGTCTTTGAAGTGTCCAGTGGTTTTGAACATTGTGTGTTCGCTCCAGGCTTCTGTAGCGCTTGTTTACTCCTCATAGAAGCAGTGAAGTTGACCTTGTTCCTTCACTGGAAGATTGTGCACAACAGTGCTGGAATGGTGCAAATAGCCTGCAAAAACCTCGAATTTCTTTATTGCTAGAAATCTAGACATTTAAGCATAACTTTATGCTTTTAAATTGCATATGAAATGTCCATTCATTTGGATTACAGTTTTAATATAAAATAAAAAACTTAATCTGATGCGTATTTGTCAGTGATGCATCAGTAAGATTTCTGTAATAGTCCTAATAAACTGAATGTGTTTTAAATGCAAAGTTATCAGGTTTAATTTTTTTATCATTAAATCAAATATTTTTCGATCTCTTACTATACATTTTATAAATTTTTATACATTTTAACTAATTGAATACTGGTTTTGCTTGTTCCAGAGATACAGTATTTTTACTGTGCTCATGCTTTTTAAATACATTTAATTGTTTTCACAATTAACAGGTTTATGCTGATTCTAAGCATAAATGATTGCATTTATTAAATATATTTATTATTTAAATACAATCAACTAAAAGTTAATACTTTATGCCATGATATTTTTTTAATGCAGAAATACGAGAATTACCTGTTTCTTACCTATTTTATTCATCACGTTAAGTTTTGTTAGTTAAAACTGTGTAATCCAAAAGTATGGAAATTTGATATGCAATTCAAATACATAAAGCATATATATATATATATATATATATATATATATATATATATATATATACGTATATATGAAGAGTTCAGATGCAAAAGCCTCTAAATGCCATTTGAAATTTTCTTCTAAAATGACTATTTTTATCAAGCTTGTATATTAAAGTTCAGTAATTTCACTTAAATTACAATTAATAGGTAATCTTCATTGCCATTTAAGTGAAATTACTGAACTTACATATACAAGCTTGATAAAAATGATGATTTTAGAAGAAAATTTCAAATGGCACTTAGAGGCTTCTGCATCTGAACTCTTCATATATATATATATATATTATTGCAGTCGTGCAATAATTCTGATGTAATGAACCACAGGCTCAACCAATCAGGAATCAAGGAACGAGAACTATCTGTTTTATAGTCTTAGATTTAGGTCTTTAGATACATTCTCTTTTGATTTCTATATTAACATATGTTGCTGTACAAGTTGTTTTTTGTTTAGTCATAGTAAAATCTCATTGGTCCAGAAATCCTGAATATGTTTAGATTGGCTTGGATTTGTTGTTGCTTTATGCAGCTTTTTGTTTTCAGTGATGCCTGAAAAATGCGATTAGAACTCAATTTGCACTTAACTTGGATGGAGTTCATTACATTTTGTTTGTGCAATTTGTATCTTGTTTAAACGGCTTGAATCCAAATATTGTCTTTTCTTAAAAAGTCTGATTATTGCAGTCAGTGATACTAACATTTGTTCACACAGACGTAATGATTAATGACACAAACATAACGTGTAGTAACTCATTCAGTGCTCTTAATGCATGCGTACGTATGCAGACAGCACATGTCAGCATGTCTATATGTGTGTATGTACACACAGGCGTGTGTGAATGTAAAGCCATAATCCAGTGTTGGTCTGGATGACTGGAGTTCTGCTGGTGAAGATAGATCGTCCCGTCAGACTGGTGCAAACATGGAGATCTGGGTGATTACATACTGACTCGCATCTGCCGTAAATCATTACACACATTCACAAACACACTCTGTGTGGTGGCTGCTGTTATTAGTAGTGGTATTTAAGTCAATCATCACTTTTGCTAATGCTCATATTTGGGGTTAAGGTCTGTTCGCACCAAGACTGATAACTGTAAAGAAACTCTATTGATGTCCACACCAACACATGATGACATTCTGTTGACTGTCAGTGTTTTTATTGTTCATCTGCTGAAAATTGTTCTGAAAATATTGTTCCTCTCTGTGGTTATTGTTATATTTGTAGTGTCCGTGTCTCTATCAAAAATAGTAGACCAATTATTAAAATTTAGTTTTTATTTAGTTTTTTAATTCAGTTCACATTTATTTGTATAGCTTTTTTGACAATACATATTGTTTCAAAGCAACTTTACAAAAAATGCACGTCTACATTACAATTCATAGTGATCCATAGTGATCCAATTCACTAGTGTCCAAGTCACACTAAACAAAATTATAAACGCAACACTTTTGTTTTTCGCCCCATTTTCATGAGCTGAACTCAAAGACTTTTTTTATAGACAGAAAAATCTATTTCTCAAATATTGTTCACAAATCTGTCTAAATCTGTGTGAGGCTATGTTTACACGGAAACGATTCTGAAGAGAAAACGCAAAAGTGGCATTGCGTTATCACTTTTTATTCGGCGTTTAGACGAGCGTTTTGGGTGGGAAATCTGCGTGCATACGGTGCCGCAAAAGTGTGTGAAATTCAATGTAGCCTAGCATGCACTCCAGGCGGCTAGGTGGCGATGTGGAGCACTGCCACACAACAACACCAAGTCCACACGCCTGCGTACAACCTTCACTATCAGCAGACTTTTGCGTTTTTACCCTTTACACGGGAATGCGACGGTGGAGCGTTTTAAGATTTCCACTCTGGAGGGTGGTTTCACTTTTTGCGTTTTTAAGCCCCAAAACGCTCTCGCTGTGTAAACGAAAGGCACATCCGATGCAATATTTTTACGTTTTCACCTGCGAGCGTTCATGTGTAAACAGGGCCTTAGTGAGCACTTCTCCTTTGCCAAGATAATCTATCCACCTCACAGGTGTGGCATATCAAGATGCTGATTAGGCAGCATGATTATTGCACAGGTGTGCCTAAAGGTCCTTTCACACTGGACGCAATTTCGACGCACGAATAATTCGCGCAATGGTTTTATTTTTTGATCAGCTGTTTGCATAATGAGTGCTTCCACACTGAACGCGAATGTGCTGTGGCGAAAAAAACGACTTTTATTTTTTCCGCTTCTATGTCGATATTTTTTTTTTTGAGGCGAAAGAAAAGGCTTCAGCCAATCATATACAAGGAAACAAAGGTGACGTGACCGCAGCAATGACGAATCTTCTGATTGCTTGTGTGTCGAGTCGTCTGTGAATGAAAATCTGAAATAAGGACTGGTGGGACGTTGTGCTCATTCGTTCGTATTGAGCCCAACCGGGTGTTTATAATGCTTTTCAGTCTATTTGAGCCTTCAATCCATTTACTAAAAGTGTTTATTTGATTGCATGTAAACGTAGCCCCTGATGAATGGGACAGCTTGGGATGATTAGGAAGCTATGATGGACAGAGGCCACTGGGCAAATTTGGCCAGGATGCCGGGGTTACACCCCTACTCTTTCGAAAGACATCCTGGGATTTTTAATGACCACAGAGTGTCAGGGCCTCGGTTTAACGTCTCATCCGAAGGACGGGTGGTATATAATAATATATATAATATATAATTTAACAATAACAATGTAAAGCATCATGTTAACATCACTGCAAGAAGTCATCTAATAGCAATAGCCAGGTGTTCACCCTCGGCACGAATGTTTTGGAATGTTGAACTCTGAACGTCGCAAATTCCGCGCCGCGGCTGATGTGAATGGTTTTGACGAGAAACTATTCTCACACGAACTATTCGCTTTTCGTTACGTGTCCAGTGTGAAAGGGCCTTTAGGCTGGCCACAATTACAGACCACTCTAAAACATGCAGTTTTATCACACAGCACAAGGCCACAGATGTTCCAAGTTTTGAGGCAGTGTGCAATTGGCATGCTGACTGCAGGAATAAAATCGAATTGAATTGAGCCATCTCCAAAGGCGTTTCAGCGGTACATCCAACCGCCCTCACAACCGCAGACCACGTGCAGCAGACAAAGTGTTGCATTTGTAATTTTGTTCAGTGTATGTATTTCAGAAATGTACATATACAAGTCAGTCACATAGTTAGCAAGTAATGTATTAATTTAAACAATGTATTAATTTAAAGCAGAAACAATGATCTCGTTGAAGTAATGAATACGTGTTTGTTTAAAAATGATTTAGGATATCGAAATGTACACCTATTTTTAGCACTTATTTATTTATTTGTGTACTTAGATATATCTTTTGCATTTATTCCTTTGCTTATTTATTTATTTTGACTTAAACACCCAAAATACTCTTAAAATTCTGTGTTTGTTGTCCAGCATTGTCAAACAGAAGTTGTGTAGTATGTGTACAAAATGTGTATTTATTTGTGTGTATTTTTTGTTTGTTTTATTTGTATTTTTGTTTGTTTTTCTGTATTTTTCTTTCTTTATGTGTATTTACTTATTTAACCACACAGAGCATCCTAGCTACTGCTTGGCAACATCTTGGCAACTACCCAGATCGCCTTAGCAACTGCATAACAATGTATGACTACTGCTTTGAACACCTTACCAGTTATTTAGCATATACACACTGGCAACAACCCTAACAATGCCCTAGCAACTACCCAAATCACTCGAAACTACAAAAAATCCTTCAGAACACCTTAGCAACTGCCTAGCAACACCCTGGAATCCACACACGACACACTGTTTGCATGGGCAAGAAGCACTCAGTGACATTGTCAATAACAGGTTTTTTTTTGTTTGTTGTTTGCAGAGACCGCAGCGCCTGCCTGGGGGAGGAGGGACTGGCGGAAAATCCCAGAATCCTCCTCTTCAGCAGCAGCAACAACAGCCCAATCAGATGCAACAGCCCAACACTGAGCACCAATCAGGTGCCGGCATGAAGCATGGAGGACGGGGTTACCAGGGCCAGCAGAACCAAGGTGGGCGGCAGGGCGAGCCACATCATGGCTACAGCCAGAACCGGCGCTGGCATCAGCATCCCAAACACCTGACGAACAGTTTCAGTCAAGGGCCCTCGGGGGCCGACAGGGGCCTCACACGCAATCCAAAGAGACAGAGAATGTAAAACATGAGGAGCCGGAGCCCCACACAGAGAGAGGAGCGAAGGACGAACCTGCGAAAGATGAGAGGAAGAAGAAGAAGACAAGGAGGAGAAGACGGAGAGTGGGAAGATCTGCTTACTACAGTCGTCGAAAGAGAGACTCAGGAGGAGATTGAAAGCAAAGGTGCTTTAAAATCCCAGTTTAGTTCCTGAAACTGAATTTGAATTGATACAGTTAAAGGAGAACTCCAGTGCAAAATGAACCTCTGGTCTAATGACACATTGGTACCTAGTCAACCGTTCTCTGGGATTTGTTTTCATGATAATCGAATGTAAAAGAGTTTTATCTCTAAAAACGGTTTAGTGTATAATCCTAGCACTGGGGGCATTGACTAAGTAAAAAGAAATCGCTAGTTTATACTACTAACAAGGCTCAAAATAGCCCCACACTTAACACAGTAACATAATGAGTGTCCATATGCAAAACAAAGCATTGAGAACTTTGTAAGAGTACAGACCGTTTAATAAGAAGAAACTTTATAAAGACAGTTCACTTCGTGTATACAGGCGGTGCCATCTTAGAAAATAGTCTTGATAAGTCGATCCCGAACACGTTTAAACTGTTCAGAAGTTCACTGAACTTCATACAGTTCAGATCACTCAGCACGACGTTCCTGGTTTTGACTTGTCGTGACTGTTTTCCAAAGAACCAAAGAACTTTCCAGTGAACTGTCTTTATAAAGTTTCTTCTTATTAAACGGTCTGTACACTTACAAAGTTCTCAATGCTTCGTTTTGCATGTATGGACCCTTATTATGTTACTGTTAGTGTGGGGCTATTTTGAGCCTTGTTAGTGGTATAAACTAGCGATTTCTTTTTTCTTAGTTAATGCCCCCAGTGCTGAGCATTATACGCTAAACAGTTTTTAGAGATAAAACTCTTTACATTCGATTATCATGGAAACAAATCTCAGAGAACGGTTAACTAGGTACCAATGTTTTATTAGACCAAAGGTTCATTTCTGCACCGGAATTCTCCTTTAAATGCAGAAGTGCCATTTATACACTGCAACTGGATGAATGGAACAGACGGACAGAATATTATAAATGTCGTTTGTCACTTTTGAGTTAATGCAAACTTGGTGAATAAAAGTATTAGTGACCCCAACCTTTTGAACCACACCTTTCCTCAATGTTCCAAGTCACATGACCACTCTCGCTGTACTCTGATTGGCAGGAGGACGTTCCCGTGGCGACGGCCGTACCTCAGCGTAACCGAATGGACAGATTACTAGAGATTCTAAACAGCATGAAAAACAACAGCAGTGGTGTGGAGGTTCAGCTCACCTCGTTCATGGAGGAGGCGCAGAGCTCAGCTGACTCTGAGGAGACGCTGAACCAGATCGTGCTCACCATTACAGCAAGGCCGTCAGCGACCGAAGCTTCGCCGCCACTGCCGCCAAACTCTGTGACAAGATGGCTCTATTCATGGTGGAAGGCACTAAGTTCCGCTCTCTCTTACTCAACATGTTACAGGTAAGAACTCAATGTCCTTTACTTACTTCATCACGTTCATGTTCTGCAGGTTCAGTGCTGTCTCTGAGGACCAATCAGGTCGCACCGCTTTACAGTGGCGAGGTGTCACTCAGAAGGATATTCTGCAAATGTCATCTCACCTGCTGCTCGACTACATCCATCTCAACTCTTTCGTTCCTCTTTTGTCTGCGTTCTCTCTGTTTCTCCTCTTCCTCTTTTTCTCGAGGGCTTCAGGATGTGATTCATCTGTGCAATTCAGCTGAATGACCCTGTACAATTTCCTCATTGGACAAAAGGGACATTTTAGGCCCCAAACACTTTCACCTCATTTTAAAAGTTAGGAGTTTCCCAAATCTTTCTGAAAGATGACGAATATACTTATATACTTGGAAAAAATAGTTCAAAATGAAAATTTCATCATTTACTTTTCATTTCTGTAAAATGGAAACCCTGGCTGCTCAATTTCAAGTTATAATTTTTTAGTTACAAATAAAAGCCTGATTTTGAAAAACTAAATTACAACTAACTTTACAGGTTGTGTGGACCAACGTTATTTTA
>JAQIUQ010007531.1:0-75000 GCA_030378365.1 Hybognathus amarus | reverse complement strand
GTCCCATCTACTCCTGCTTACGAGAGGTACACAACACACACCTCATCAACTACTGGCCAAACGCTGTATGTTGAATCTACTCAGATAACATACTGTTGCGCTGACTTCCGTCGTCTCTCTCTGGCTCTATAGATGCGAGTTTCAAATTTCTACATAAACTCATGAAACAACATTCAGAAAGAGATCAAAATATCAAAACATATTCTTCACATTTTACTTGTGTCATTAAAGGAGACCTATTATGACCTTTTACAAAGTTTTGATTTGTTTTTGTGCTCTACAAGAACAGTTTTTCATGCTCTGAATATTCAAAACACATTATTTTTCTCATATTGTCGATTGTTGCAGCTCGTCTCTCCCAGTCTGTCAGTAACGCTCTGTTTAGTTCTTGTCTCTATTACCACTTTTCCACCAAAAATGAACTGGTTCAGAACTGGTGCTGGTTCAAAGTTGGTTCGGAGTTGGTTCAACTTGCGAACCCGTTCAGAACCTGTTTGTTTTTCCACTGACTAGAGCGCCCAGGGAACGACGTCGTCACGTCACTGTGTACGTCGCCATACGTCTTAGCTAGAAACGCTTGCAAGTACTATTGAAATATGTAAGTCCTTTAATCTTTTCGTTTGATATGTAATCTTTTCTGATAAGTTATGTACCCTGGTCTTGTGTCTTTTTTTCTTTCCATTTATTTGTTCTATATTGTGACTGTTTTCTTCTTTGCTTATAATGTTTTCAATAATAATAATAAAAAAAAATAGAAACGCTTGCGCCAACTTCAATCATAACAATTACAAAGGCGGACTCCATCGTGTTTCTGCAAATGTTTCTCCTGGCTTTGTGATCCTATATTATGGTCAGAAAAAATGCATTTAAAACGCATCTAAACCCGCCCCAGCCCCCGACGTAAGTATGACGTGGGAAAAGAACGGTTCTAGTCCAGCAAAGAGTTGGTGCCGCTTTGGAACCAGTTTTCCTGGCCGAGAACCGGTTCTTTGGCTGTCGAAACACAAAGAACTTATGAAGCCCCTCCTTCTGATAAGCACATTGTGCTCTGATTGGTCGACTGCTTGCTTTGCGATTAGTCGATCGTGTGTCTAACTGATCTAGAGAATAACTCCTGCTGGAGAGACTTTGTAACTTTGCAGAGCTATTTCATGCTCAAACAGCAACATTAAAGAACTTTGAAAATACTGAGTTTGCTACGTATTATCCGTACTCACCATACCTGAACATGTTGCAGAACACTGAATAGGTGTTGTTGACATGCAAATGTGAATGGTTGTGTATTCAATTGTATTTATCTGATGACCATAAATCATTTTAAATATTTTTCAGCTGAATTTCAGTTACTCGGAGTCGGAAGTAGGGCTGCACGGTTAAAGAAATTTTCCTTTTTAAAGTGCGATGTAAAGACAGACACTATGCAGGAATTCTGTTTTTGTCAAACAGCGACCCCTAGAGTCGCTGTGGAGTACTTGTATTTAGCGTTGCTGTCGTAAATACCACTCACGCAGAGCGTCTCTGCACTCATGGCCTGATACCCCTTTGAAGCTGTTATATTAACGTACAAATCTTGCATAGTGTGCCTTACATAGTGTAAGAGATCTAGGGGGTGTTTATGGGCAGGCCTGCTATGATAATAGACTACATAGTCTATAATAAAAATAACTTTCAAAGATTTACAGTCTGTCTTTAGTCTGCCACTAAAAACTGGCGCGTTGTGGTTCTGGTACACCAGCCATGTCAACGAAACAAATTAATGAAAATTTGCTTATCAATGTATATCTAAATTCGCACCTACATCTTTGTAGAACTTCAAAAATAAGAAACTGAAAAGATGCTGCAGCCAATGAGCCGGTGAATTTTTCGGGACGTCTGGTCACCCAGTATGTGGCGGCGCCCGCACAGTCCCACTCGGACGCGCTCTTCTATCTATCGCCGTTGCAGACTCTTTGTATTCATTCCGGTGAAATCACAAAATAAAGGATAATTCGCCCTGCTATGAGTTTGTTTACCATTGAAATGACTTTGAAGCTGTTATATTAAGGTACAAATTTTGCATAGTGTGTCTTTAAATTTGTAAGGCTGCACACAATTTGGCCAAAAAATAACAATTATTGTTGTTATTATTATTACAAAATAAAAATATTAAACTAAGACAGTCCTATTGTAATATTTCACTCTAAAAATATATATTTTAGATAAATAATTTTTATGGTACAACTGTAAAATTACGTCTTAATTTATTCATTTTCAAACTTTAAACCATCAAGCTTTTATTTAGGTGTTTTTTACAAGTTTGGGAAGTGGCGCACTTCATTTTTATTTTCGGTTTTATTTCGATTTATCATGCAGCTCTGCTTGCAAGGTAGTTTTGCTGTGTGAAAGTTACTGTATTTTCTTTCACAATACATCAAACTCGTTTCAAAACATCAAGAAAAAATCTTTTTTTCATTATCCGACCCTTTTAAGACTTAAAGACGATCTTTGTCTAGTGAAATGCCTCGATCGCTGGTGAATAGGGCTTCCCTGTCTGGGCTGAATCCTGTCAGTTGTTCAGCTGATGACAGACGTGATCCATCAAAAGCCAAAGTTTGATTCTTCAGCAGCTCCACATCAAAGAGACGTGATCTGGGTGAGAGTTCAGTGTGTGTTTGTGCCGTATGAATGCCGCTATTCAGGATCGCAGCCGGATTAACATCCCATTTCGGCTCTCGTAACGGCACGTCCCGACACGAAGGGTCTGGGAGTCAGACCAGGCACTTAGTGTCGGTGTGTGACAGCGATTACGTCTCAGCCAGGTGTGTGTGTTGTGTGGACCGGCAGAGCAGGTTGGGTAATTACAGGTGATCCAGCTGTAGTGTGGAGCTGACAGGTGTATTTGGAGCACTGAGGGTGTGGGAGAAAATAAAAGACAGGATGAATGGAGGGAGGGAGAAAAGAGAGCGTCTGTTGTTCACTTGAAAGCTGCTTGAGCAGAAGGGTTGGACGCTTCTCTGATCTTCTCAAACCCTTTTGTTGGATTCTTTTGTGCATTTTCATCACTTTTACCTGGTTGCATACAGCTAGAACTCAATTTTTTCTATTAGATTTTGAAGGCTCTAGTCGTAAGAGAGAAAACTCAAGATGATGTAAATGCAGTAGGATAGCTGAAGTTTGTTTTTGTGATTGGTCTACTCTTCTCTGATTGGTCAGATGGCTCAGTCTGTTGTGATTGGTCTACTCTGCTCTGATTGGTCAGATGTGCCCAGTCTGTTGTGATTGGTCTACTCTTCTCTGATTGGTCAGATGGCCCAGTCTGTTGTGATTGGTCTACTCTGCTCTGATTGGTCAGATGGCCCAGTCTGTTGTGATTGGTCTACTCTTCTCTGATTGGTCAGATGGCCCATCGTCTGTTGTGATTGGTCTACTCTTCTCTGATTGGTCAGATGGCTCAGTCTGTTGTGATTGGTCTACTCTTCTCTGATTGGTCAGATGGCTCAGTCTGTTGTGATTGGTCTACTCTTCTCTGATTGGTCAGATGACCCAGTCTGTTGTGATTGGTCTACTCTTCTCTGATTGGTCAGATGACCCAGTCTGTTGTAATTGGTCTACTCTGCTCTGATTGGTCAGATGTGTCAGTCTGTTGTGATTGGTCTACTCTTCTCTGATTGGTCAGATGACCCAGTCTGTTGTGATTGGTCTACTCTGCTCTGATTGGCCAGATGTGCTCAGTCTGTTGTGATTGGTCTACTCTGCTCTGATTGGTCAGATGTGTCAGTCTGTTTGTGATTGGTCTACTCTGCTCTGATTGGTCAGATGGCTCAGTCTGTTGTGATTGGTCTACTCTGCTCTGATTGGTCAGATGTGCCCAGTCTGTTGTGATTGGTCTACTCTGCTCTGATTGGTCAGATGGCCCAGTCTGTTTGTGATTGGTCTACTCTGCTCTGATTGGTCAGATGGCTCAGTCTGTTGTGATTGGTCTACTCTGCTCCGATTGGTCAGATGACCCAGTCTGGTGTGATTGGTCTACTCTGCTCTGATTGGTCAGATGGCTCAGTCTGTTGTGATTGGTCTACTCTGCTCTGATTGGTCAGATGGCTCAGTCTGTTGTGATTGGTCTACTCTGCTCCGATTGGTCAGATGACCCAGTCTGGTGTGATTGGTCTACTCTGCTCTGATTGGTCAGATGTGTCAGTCTGTTGTGATTGGTCTATTCTGCTCTGATTGGTCAGATGTGTCAGTCTGTTGTGATTGGTCTACTCTGCTCTGATTGGTCAGATGGCCCAATCTGTTGTGTTTGGTCTACTCTGCTCTGGTTGGTTAGATGTGTCAGTCTGTTACTCTGTTTGTGATTGGTCTACTCTGCTCTGATTGGTCAGATGGCTCAGTCTGTTGTGATTGGTCTACTCTGCTCTGATTGATAGATGGCCCAGTCTGTTATGATCGGCCAACCACTTACTGTTTGTGTGTCAGAAACCAATTTCCCATTCATATATCTAAATTTTAGCTCCAGATCTTCCTCAGCACTTGATAGACAGTGATGCGTACAGTAATGATGGTGTCTGTTTTATCGTATCAATTCCAGCTCAAGACAGAAAACAGCATCTTCTCGTCACCAAACTCTTCCAGTCTCACCTACAACTGCAGTGTTTGATGGCGGGGCAAAGTAGACATTGTTAGAAAGCATGAAACTGGCGGTTATGGTAAGGGGCTGGACATTTCCCAAACACACTCGATGTGGTTGACAAATCACAACACACTGATCCAGCTGACCAATCAGAGCTCAGTGTGCTTTTCAGAAGGAGGGACTTCATAGAGACTTTGAACATTTGAGACATAGTAAATAATATACATTTAAGCATGAAAACCTGTTCTAATAGAGCCCAAAAAAAATTTAGGCTTTCTAAAAAGGCATAATAGGTCTCCTTTAAAATATGTCTCTGTGCTAGTAGAGAGTTTGACCATGTAGGATCATGTTAATTTTTGAAGTCTTCAGGGAGATAATTACAGCCTTGTCTTTATGTTCTTCATTATATTGATTTTGATGTGGAGTTGTATTCGCATTTGAGGTTAGTTTGAGGTGGTTTCTGTAACTCGAGCTCTGCTCCTGCTCTCTGGGGACGTCATTATGGACTCTATAACTCTAGACCTAAAGCAGCAGTTACCCTGGAGACCAGCATAAGGAGACCCCATCAGTAATTACCCGAGACCACCAGGACTAGAAACCTCTAGACACCAATATACATGTTCACTCCTTCAAACGCCGCGGGCCATGGATTCAGGTCTGGTAAATCTTATCATAGATTCAGAGACTTTTAGGGCATTTCTGACTGGGTTTTGCAATTATTGTTCAGGTACAATCTCATTAAAGATTGAGAAGACAGTTGTTGAAAAATGTGAAGATATTAGGGAATATATTTGATGGCTGTAAATGTCATGGATTGAATGAAATCTTACAGTCCTTGGAAAAGTCATGGCAGTGTCGAATGTCGATAGTGAGATACAAAATACATACCGCTCAAAAGTTTGGGGTCCGTAAGATGTTCTGCTCACCATGGCTGCATTTATTTGATGAAAAATACAGTAAAAAAAGTACAATTGTGAAATATTATTACTATTTTAAATAGCCATTTTCTATGTGAATATATTTTAAAATGTAATTTATTTCTGTTATCAAAGCTGAATTTTCAGTCTTCAGTGTCACATCATCCTTCAGAAATCCTTCTAATGTGATGATTTGCTGCCCAAACATTTATTATTATTATCAATGTTGAAAACAGTTGTGCTACGGAATATTTGTTAAAATATTATAAGTTCAGCATTACTTTACTGTCACTTTTGATCAATTTAATGCATCCTTGCTGTATAAAAGTATTTATTTTAAATCTTAATTTAGTATTAATGCACCTTATAATGTAATGTAATGCACCTTATAATGCATTTTATGGTCTTGTGATTAATTTTAACCACAGTTATAATACAGTAAATTATAATACTTATCTGTTAATTACTCCCATTTAGAAAGTATAATAACCTAAATAACAAATTTCAGATGCAACAAGGAATCTGAATATTACAATGCATTTGCAATTAAATATTAAAATACATAATGTACATTATTAATACCTTTTATAATGCATTACACATAAAGGCTTTAAGTAAAGTGTTACCAAACAATCTGTTTTATTAATCTATTTTAGTTCTAATCTGGTAGGTATAGCTTTTTGTTTAGTTTAAATAAGTGTAATTGTTTAAATCTTTAAATTCCAAGTTTTGACTCCTGAGATACAAATAGAAATCTGTTCCAGAAATATCTATACATTTCTTTTTAAATGTTCAGTAATCAGAAACAACTGAAACTTATAGAAGTTAGCGAACCCTGTAAGACTCTTTAACCTTAACCACAGGCTGTACTATCATTTTGACACTGATTTTCTCAACAAATGCAGTAAAATATATATTTTTTGCATTTGTATTTTCATTAGACTAGATCAGACGTTTTAAAGAGCACAGACGCTGCCGCCTGGTTAACATCCAGCTAATTGACGTTTGCTCATGTTAGCAAAGCCCCTTCTTTTTTTGTTTGGTAACTTTTTTGCTTTTCTCTGAAGCCACATTTTAAGTTAAAATAAAGAGGTCATATTGTCTTTTGAAACCAAAGAGTGATGTAGTATGTAGAAATACTGTTATGTTCACAACATAAACAGTAACATTATAAGTGTACTTTAGGAGAAAAAGTCCTGTAGAGTAGATGATCTGTATAAATGTCTGCTGTAATGTTTTGGAGACCGTTGTTGTGGTAACCCGTGAAGTAAAGTATATTTTGAGAGCGAGTCTGCTTGAATGAAATTCCTGTTTTTTTGTGGGATTGTGCGGGAGGTTGTCAGCTGTTTTGTGAGACGGTATCCAGACCCGCTCGCGTCAGCTTTGATCAGCGTGGTCCACTGGCCCCTGCAGGCCCCCTGCCTCACAAAGGGCTGCCTGTGTCACTGCCTGAGTGCTTTTCCCGCCCAGCGTTCTGCTAGTCGTCTCAGTAGATCTCTTCAGACTCACACACACACACACACATCGACATTTAGTAGCAAGAGTAATCATATCTGAATGGTCTGAAAGGCTCAAAAACGTCATTATAGTAGTCCAGAAATATTCTGAAGTCTTGTGAAAGCTGTACAAGTTTATAGCAATAGTGATGCTTGACTTTACCGCCACTCATAGCTGGGCTGGGCAATATGGCCAAAATACTATCACAAAAAAATGTTTTCCATATCATTCTATATCAATATTTATTATCAGTAATGGGGAATGAAATGCATTCTACATATTTGTCAGAGCTAAACAATTAATGTAAACGTGACATAAGCAGAATAGGCAAAAAAATGGTCTCTAATGCAATGAATTTAGAGAACAGTAAAATAAAGTATAACAATTAATTTGATCTTTTTTGTATTCATTTATTTTATTTTATCAAATAAAGTAAACCGGTAAATTAAAACATGAAAATATATTAGTTGTATGATATTCCTCAAAAATAATAGTAATTTTTATTATAATAGTAATACATATTTTTATACATATTATTATTCACATCTCAAATAATAATTAAATATGTTAAAATATTTATTTGTAGTTGTAGTAGCTGCAGAATTTTAAGGAATATCACACAACCAAGATCATTTTAATAATAATAATAATACTTTATTAATATTATTGAGTAATATCATACAACCAGTATTTTTTTTATAATAATGAATATTTATTGAGTTTTATTATTATATTTATTACTAAGAAATATCATAAACCAATATTTTTCTCAATAATTATTCATATTTGAATAGATTTTATTAGTAGTAGTAATGGTAGTAGTTAGGGCTGGGCAATGATTAATCACGATTAATCGCATCCAAAATAAAAGTTTGTGTTTACATAATATCTATGTATGTAGCGTGTATAATTATTTTTCATATATAAATACACACACATGCATGGTATATATTTAAGAAATATTTGTATGAATATACTGCATATATATTTATACATAATTTATATTAAATATAAATATTTTATATAACACATGCAATATCATGCAACCAGTATTTTTTTATAATAATGAATATTTATTGAGCTTTATTATTTTTATATTTATTATTAAGAAATATAATGAAACCAATATTTTTCTTAATAATTCATATTTTAATAGATTTTATTAGTAGTAGTAATGGTAGTAGTTAGGGCTGGGCAATGATTAATCGCATTATTCGCATCCAAAATAAAAGTTTGTGTTTACATAATATATGTGTATGTAGTGTGTATAATTATTTTGCATATATAAATACACACACATGGATGGTATATATTTAAGAAATATATGCATAAATATACTGTATATATATACATAATTTATATTAAATATAAATATTAATATTTTATATATTAATAACACATTTTTCTTAAATATATACATGCACGTGTGTGAATTTGTATATACAAAATAATTATATGCAGTACACACACACACACACACATATATATATTATGTAAACACAAACGTTTATTTTGGATGCGATTAATCATTGCCCAGCCCTAGCAGTAGTATCACTTTGAGAAGCACATGTTAATATACAATCATAATATATTTGTGTCATAAATTTATCATGTTAAACCACACTTTTAATTTCAAGTATGAATAATAGCCTCTCTTTAGACTTTCCCAAATGCTGTTTAAGCCCTGCTCTAGACTATGAGGATCCAGTCTGATTGAATCAATGTCTAGTTTTAATTTGTGTTCAGTGTCTATGTTTAATTCTGTTTCGTCACTCTGTCATTCGAATGAGAATGCTATAGCAATATGATTGCAAAAAGAAGAACTTTCAGCACTATTTATGAATGAATCATTATCATTAATGAGCTGTCTGATTTGTGCCCTGGGGCAGATCAGCAATTTTGCATTACACAAACATGTTGGCCAAGACGAGAAGAACATTCTTACATAATGTCCAATGACATCATCGTGTCTGTTACGGGAAAAGACATATGGGAAACCAGACCACAGGATTAGAATAGCTGCTATTTTTGAGTGAAAAGCATAAGGCTGAGAACATTACTAAATGCTGAAATGCTTACATTTGTTTTCTTTTCAGGATTTCTTTCGTTCGTTCTCATTGCGGTGGTCATCTTTGGGGCTCTTTTTTTTACGGTTCTGTTTTCCGATTTAAAATTCCCTTTGAAACGGAGAAATGCATGTTGCATCAGACTCGGTTGCTGAATAATAGTGTGTATTTGTCCTGTTTAGTGAGTTTCACTTCTGTGTTTGTGGTCAGACTGAGCACATTTCTGTCTGTCACAACAGTTGTCTGGGGGTTGAGACTCGGACTCGGGTGATATTGGTCTCGCTGGCGTCTGTCGGCTGGTGGTTTATGAGGAACAGTGAAAGAGGAATTGAAAGATGATTCGTGTGTTGATGTGTGGCCTATATATACATCTGGATTACCAGCAGTGTCCTCCTGAAAGCTGAAGTCTGTTCAACGGTGCAAATTAAAGATGCATATTCGAATCGCTCAAACACTAGCATCGTTCATTTCCCAGGGAATGCATGAACTTCATGAAGGCAAGACATGTTTGGGTTATTTTGCTTCCATAACTTGTCTTCTCTCAGACGAGTGAAAAGAAAACATCCAAAATACACTTTAAAGTTATGTATTGCAACTGAAATCTTCAGATGCTCAATAGATAAATGCTGTGAGTCAGAAATCTCCACTTCAACAGCTTTGCATGCACCAAACTTTACAGTTTTATTCCGAGAGAGGATTTTGGTCAGATAGCATTTATAGATTTATAGACTGATAAAAACTTTGTTTATTGGATTGTGTAATAGAATAGGTTAACATGCTGAAAGACACATTATTCTTCACACACTGTGCGTTATTGCATCTTATCTGTTCCCTGTTGATCTGAAACACACTGATTTCTGCAAAGCCCCGCCTTTCCAAAAAGCTCAGAGTGCTCTGATTGGCTAGCTTGACCTAGTGCGTTGTGATTGGCCAAACACCTCAAGCGTGTGACTGAAATGTAACGCCCCTTAGCTTCCAAGGCCATTCCATTAAGCAATCGTAAACACACGGTTAAAGGGGTGATGAATTGAGAAATCAAAATTTCCTTGAGCTTTTGACATTGTAAAGGCCAATTTATACTTCTGCGTAGGGTGCGCGCAGTAGGTACGGCGTAGCGTCACGCACAGACGCGTCCCATACCGCGTACCCTTCGCCGTAGCCTGGCACGCGCACCTCCTCAAAATGCTAGCTACACCGTCGCGGCGACGCGGACCGCAAGATCGGAGATTGGTAGGCTTGCGTAGCATTGCATTTCCTCATACGCATTTCCGCACGTACCTTCTCACGCATTTCCACACGTACCATCTCCTCCGATGTCTTCTCTCATTTCTGCCTTCCAGTTATAGTA
This sequence comes from Hybognathus amarus, assembly GCA_030378365.1. NCBI lineage: Eukaryota > Metazoa > Chordata > Actinopteri > Cypriniformes > Leuciscidae > Hybognathus > Hybognathus amarus. The sequence goes on along the minus strand of JAQIUQ010007531.1, from coordinate 64,566 downwards.
ATTTGCACTGAAAATGAATCGGTTTTTCCACCTCAGTAAGTGCCAACTCCAACATGATCCACTCTCTTTCAGGCTTGTAGTAACCTAGCCGCAACTCGAGGAATCTAAACAGTGGAACATTAAAACCCTCTCGCCTCCAACTACGCGTTTCGGGAGCAGTACTGCAGAGCAACCAAGACCTGAACGCAGAAGTATAAATGCTCACAACAGCGTCGCCTACGCATCCGTAGCCAACGTCGTACACTACGGCGTACCCTCAAGCGCAGAAGTATAAATTGGCCTTAAGAGGTCTTCGTATTATAAGAATATCCTGTAAGATTCAGAACTGAAAACGTCCTTGTTAGCAGGGTTGGGGAGTAACGGAATACATGTAACGGCGTTATGTAATCAGGATACAAAAATCCATTAACTGTAATTCGTTACAGTTACATCAAAAAACGTAGTAATCAGATTATAGTTACTTTCTGAAAAAGAGGGGATACTTTCAGGATTACAATGGTGTCATTTAAAAAGAAGTAAATCTGTATTTTGGCATAATAACACTATTAATGACTCACAACTGTCTATTCTTACTGTCTATTCTCGCGACATGAGTCACGTGTGCCACCCGCTGGTGACTGCGTGATATATCAGCTCTCGACAACAATCTCCTCAGACACCGATTCAATCACTGCTCCTAGAAACGATGATGCCCACAGATAAAAAATGCTTTAATTTCTTTGAAATTCCGCTGCTATTTTGTTTTTAAAGAGGAAAATTCAAACAACATGGTTTTACAGTGTAAACTGTGCCTTGTTGTTAGCTTATGTAGCATTTATTACTGCTTTAAAATTCAGTGGTGTGTGTGATCGCAGTTGTAAGTTTTTCTGCACGATGCTATGAATCTGTATAAATTAAGAGATATCTTTTTTAGTATCTAAAATGTCCTTTCATAATCTCTTCGTTCTCAGTCTCACTTAAGGAGATGTTCACTGCTAATGTAAGGGAACTCCTACTGCTGAGTCCAAGTTCAGTCAGGCAAATTAAGGAAGATCACGGCATTAGTCAACGCTTTATTTATGTAGATTGTGTAGAATTTTTAAATGCTGTGTTTTTATTATTTCCTTGTAGCCTACATAATACATAATAATCTGTAAAACCATACTGTAGCCACTAGATGTCTCTAGAGATATATTTAAGGGATGTGAAATTCTTAATAAGTAAAAGTTTTTTTTTTATAATATCTGTCCTTGAAGTAATCCAAAAGTAATCAGTTACATTCTTAATATTCTGGTACTTGGATCTGCGTTACTGAACTTTTTTTATGAAGTAATTTGTCAACTTATCGGAATACTTTTTTTAGTAACCCTCCAAGCCTGCTTGTTAGTCCAATAAAAGGTTTTATTGACACCAGGCTCAGCAACGACTCGGTTTTTCAAAGCTGGGGAAACTATGATGTCAAAGAGGATAGAACACCACCCCCGCAGACGAAGATCAACTCATAATTCAACAGGGCTGGTTTAGCCCCACCCACCGATTCGCGCATTACACGCATAGCTAAATAACATAGGCCTACCTCGTGATGACAAACCGGATCGAGCTACCGAGCAATACAGAATATTGTGCAGGGCCTGGTTGTGGAAGAAGACAGTTGCTGCATGCGAGTTAGTTGAAACTCATTATAATATGCAAAACTGTTATCCACTCACAGCAGTGGGCGTTTACTTCCTAGTCTTCAATGCGAGACGCCCATAAAAACCGAGCGTTTTTTAGCAAGACTCAAAACTAGGGTACAAAATAGCCTATTACTTAATCATTTTTATGTTTTTTATTGTAAAAACCAAGCGAACGTCATAAATTGACCTCAGACAACAATATAAAAAAAAAATAAAAAGTCAGTTCATGACCCCTTTAAAAATGTCGCCACTTTTACCGCAGTAATCAGTTTGAGATCTGTTCTGAAAATGCGGGTGATCCTCAGCCAACCAATCAGAACCAACTTTTAAAGTGTTTAACTTAAAATAAAACAAATAAAACAATTTTGCTTTCACATCCAAACAAACTGTGTCTCCACGCCGTGACTCTACGATAACGCAGCCTCGCCTTCTCTTTTTGCGAAAGTAAAACTATAAAAAGCATCAAAAGACCCCTTTAATATTTCAACAATGAAACAAGAAATGTATCCTCTGGCAACTTTTATCCATTCTGGAAATGTATGCAAATTAGTGCATATATTATTAGAAAATGCACCATTTGCATATTTAAACTTAACATTTCAGGAAACTTGCTATACAGCACTAATGTCTACTGTGATTAATCTACTGGAGTAAGTATGGTGATATTAATTAGTTAGAATTTTTACCCTATTCGCCTGTCTTGCCTTAAATTATATCTCTGATGAAATGGATTAGAACATCTCCCAAATGCATAAATGTACTAAAAATGTTTTGTTTTATAAAAAACTTTTATGAATGGAATCAACATTGAACCGACTAAAAGTGAATAACAACACCAATGACTTCTATAGAGCTGAAGTGAACTATAATTGATTCTTGCTGCTTCAGAAAGCATCTGTATTATTGTATAAAGTGCTATATAAATAAAGGTGACTTGACTTGTACTTGACAGTGATTGGTCAATCGCTGCACCGACTGACAGTAAGGAAGAGTGTTCTGTGTTTCAGCTTCTGGAGTCTCCTGAGGTGAAGGAAGGACGGTTGTCTGCTGTTCTATGGAGGTGAGTTGAGTTTAACAGCATCTCAGAGATCGTGAAAACTGTTGTAACACATTCATAATGATCAAGATCAGGAAGAGAGAAAATGAGACTGACGGATGGATAAATTTAACCAGGCTGAAGCTCAAATTATTTTTAAGTTTTTTTTATATATATAGACTCACCGGCCACTTTATTAGGTACACCTGTCCAACTGCTCGTTAACACTTAATTTCTAAGCAGCCAATCACATGGCGGCAACTCAGTGCATTTAGGCATGTAGACATGGTCAAGACAATCTCCTGCAGTTCAAACCGAGCATCAGTATGGGGAAGAAAGGTGATTTGAGTGACTTTGAACGTGGCATGATTGTTGGTGCCAGAAGGGCTGGTCTGAGTATTTCAGAAACTGCTAATCTACTGGGATTTTCACGCACAACCATCTCTAGGGTTTACAGAGAATGGTCCGAAAAAGAAAAAACATCCAGTGAGCGGCAGTTCTGTGGGCGGAAATGCCTTGTTGATGCCAGAGGTCAGAGGAGAATGGCCAGACTGGTTCGAGCTGATAGAAGGGCAACAGTGACTCAAATAACCACCCGTTACAACCAAGGTGGGCAGAAGAGCATCTCTGAACGCACAGTACGTCGAACTTTGAGGCAGATGGGCTACAGCAGCAGAAGACCACACCGGGTGCCACTCCTTTCAGCTAAGAACAGGAAACTGAGGCTACAATTTGCACAAGCTCATCGAAATTGGACAATAGAAGATTGGAAAAACGTTGCCTGGTCTGATGAGTCTCGATTTCTGCTGCGACATTCGGATGGTAGGGTCAGAATTTGGCGTCTACAACATGAAAGCATGGATCCATCCTGCCTTGTATCAACGGTTCAGGCTGGTGGTGGTGGTGTCATGGTGTGGGGAATATTTTCTTGGCACTCTTTGGGCCCCTTGGTACCAATTGAGCATCGTTGCAACGCCACAGCCTACCTGAGTATTGTTGCTGACCATGTCCATCCCTTTATGACCACAATGTACCCAACTTCTGATGGCTACTTTCAGCAGGATAATGTGCCATGTCATAAAGCTGGAATCATCTCAGACTGGTTTCTTGAACATGACAATGAGTTCGCTGTACTCCAATGGCCTCCACAGTCACCAGATCTCAATCCAATAGAGCATCTTTGGGATGTGGTGGAACGGGAGATTCGCATCATGGATGTGCAGCCGACAAATCTGCGGCAACTGTGTGATGCCATCATGTCAATATGGACCAAACTCCCTGAGGAATGCTTCCAGCACCTTGTTGAATCTATGCCACGAAGAATTGAGGCAGTTCTGAAGGCAAAAGGGGGTCCAACCCGTTACTAGCATGGGGTACCTAATAAAGTGGCCGGTGAGTGTATATATATATATATATATATATATGGTGTGTGTATATATATATATATATATATATATATATATATATATATATATATATATATATACTGTATATATATACATATATGTATATATAAATATATACATATAAATATATGTATATATAAATATATACATATAAATGCAATTTAACCAGGCTGAAGCTCAAATTAATTTTAAGTTGTTTTTTTATATATAAATAGTTAAAAAGGCACTTTTACAAAAATTGACTAAAATCAGAAAGATTGAACAGAGTTGCAAGAGAGAAATTCACTTTTGGAGTAGCCTACATAAGCAGAGAGCAGTCTGTTTTCTTTCATTTTGAATAGTTCTGTTTAAAAGTAGACATTTCAATATATATTTCTCAGGTCTGCGAGGCATGTCGGATACCTTATACGCTGAGTTTCGCTTCATTTATGAGACTAGCTTCAGTTCAGTGTCGTGATTAGCCTTTCCATTGTCTGCAATATTTAGTTATTATTTATTAAATCCTGGTAAATGGTTGATGATACATTTATTAAAATTAAGATACAATTAATAGAAAACGAAATTCACTTTAAAGGAGCATAACGCCAAGTCTCAGAGTTTTTGCAGAACTACGCCCCCTCTGGCGATAAACGAAACTGCGTGCAGCGCTCATGGAATACACGCATACACGCACGTTCAGCAAGCTGTTCATAACCAAAGGACTGGAGCATCAGCCGCACACTGTGCGGCACACATCTTTTGTTACAGTCATAATGAGGTAATACAGTTATAAATCTGCAAGCCATTTAAAATATATGAAAGGAAAGGCATTTGAGTAAATTACACACTTATGTAGGCCTATGTGTGTGTGAGGGGAAAACAGGGGTAACGTTACATAGAAAACTTAGGCTTTTGTTTTCCATCGATCTCCATGTTGAACTGTTTTATGTGCTTACTGTATCCACTTATGATTGTGTTATTATGGAAACACGTTCATGAACACGTTTGAGCCCTAGAGCAGACCGCCCGAGATCTCTCCGTTTGTTGAAAGCCTTCCCGATGTTGACTCTAGTCTTATTCCGACGACTGGCACTGGACAGACAGAAGTTTTATTTTCTTTGTCTTACGTGGAGTTTGCGTTGGGGTTTGGAATGAACTACAAGCCGGTCTCTTTGGGGCTGTTTTTACACCTGGCCACAATGCGTTTTCTCAGATCTATCTGATTTATCAAAACGATTCCATTACACCTGGTCACATAAATGTGTTTTTGCAAAACGGATATTAATCTGATATTCAATTGCCGCGTTATATAGATTTCATGAAGTGCACGTCACCGAAAGCAACAGATGAGCTGCATTTATTGATCATCGGCTTCGGCTATTTCAAAATCAGCAAAGACAGCAATAAGAGAGAGCGGCAAAAGCTCTGGTATGAGATCATTTCATTTCTTAAGGCTACTTTTAATGAAGATAGTGGAGGTAGAAGGTAACTTAGTGATAATCGTATGCGTCTTACTTTCACTTTCATTTGCGATAGATTGCGGCGCGCTGGTTTGATGAATACACTCGCCTGCTCAGGTGATGCACGTCGTCATATATGACTAAAACAACATGAAAACGCGTGTTTTCAACAACCAGATGCATTTACACTTGTCCAGTTTCATCTGGAATACGGCCCAGACCACATCCTCAAGTGGTTTGAACTATGGATTCAAATCCGTCTGGATTCAACCTGGTCTTTTCACGATCGAATAAGTTATCCGATCACAGAAAACACATGAAGTGACCAGATGTAGGCTAAACAGCCCCTTTGAATCCATCTTCTACTTTTGGGAAAGTTGACTAAAGTTGCGTCGCTCAGAGTTGTCTCTCTGATACGGAGAACGGCGGCGAATACACTAACCTGCAAAGCATAGGCACATAGCCAGGCGAGCGTGAACGCGCATGACGTCACGCCCCGGCTCAGATTGGAGCCCAAATTCCTCTTATATATTTCACTGTACAGGATTATAGAGGCGATCGCAGTGATCAGAGAAGGGCTCATTCAGCCCATCAGACGATTGTTTCAGCATGTATGGGTTAGAAAACGGCTATTTTTAACATAAAATGTTGCGCAATGCACCTTTAAAGACAGGCTTTGTGCTTTCTGTTTGAGGCTCTGAGAAAGTTTTAGTGTCGCTTCCAGAGAGCGGTCACTTCCGTATATAACGTTGATTTTTGCCTCACAAATGCGAACACGGAAAATAAAATAAAATGAAGATTTGATGTTCTGGGGAGAGTCGACCCTTCTTCATCCGGTGGGTAGGAATACTTTTGGTTTGTGCAGTGTATTTCACATAGGCCTTTTTATTAAAAGATTTAATTATCCAGGAATTTTTGACTACAAATGTCATGTCCATAATGCTGAAATTGCCCAATTTTAAATAATTTATCCTCAACTAGTTTTGTGGTGTAGGCCTACGTATTTTATAATTTTAACTTCAAATGATACTATTAGTATTATTATATATAATGTGTGTGTCTGTGTGTGTGCGCATAACCAAAACACACACACACACAAAGACATATATTAGGGGTGTAACGATACACGTATTCGTATTGAACCGTTTCGGTGCGAGGCTTTCGGTTCGAGTTTTCTGTTCGCATTTTTGAACCGAACGGTTCGATTCGATTCATTGTCCTGCCGACCAACATTCCGTTATTCAAATGTAGGGGCGTCGCAGGTGGCAAGCGCGTTCATAATGTAAGAGACGCTGGCGTGACCACAACATTGTCCAACATCAAATGGCAAATGTCATGTAAGCGGAACGAACCTGAGCTACTCGTTATTGTGTGGTTGTCTGGATCACGAACCGTTTATCAGTTTGGACCAATGCAGCGCGAGCCGATCTTGATCAGCACTGTTACTACACAGCCAAATCCAGTCAAGAAAACATTTGAATTCGCCACTGGAGTAATAACATCGCTGCGAGATCTAGTGAGAAACATTCACATTTCTCCGTTATTAACGGATCAAACAGCGCTGACGTGGAAACCAGGAAGAAACATTGTGCCATGAATGAACTATCCAGTGTCCACAGATCAGCAACATCACCATGGATTTACTGTATAACACTACTATCTGTAAGTTTGGCAGGAATAGTAGGCTATAACTATAATGCTTTCAAGTAACATCACATCGATTGTATTTTAAAATTATCAATACAATTGCTGCCCTCAAATGTTAATCTAAACTAAAATAAACCTTTGTTTATAACTACTACAATATTACATTTCATTTTGTCCAAAGAGCTGTTTTGTTTTAAATGCTCCTAAGAAAAGTCAAGTTTAGTTCCATCATTGCTCAAAGTTAAAAAATATCATACTTTATGATGTTAGTTTTAATAAAAATATAATGAAAAAATTAAATCAAGGAAATTTCTCTGCCATTTCTTTTTGCTGTATTTGAAACGTACCGAACCGAACCGTGACACAAGTGTATCGTCTGGAACCGAACCGTGAATTTTGTTGAACCGTTACACCCCCCTAACATATATATATATATATATATATATATATATATATATATATATATATATATATATACAAAACAAACCAATATGATGTTCAGTGTGGATGATGTCCCATCTGCCCGCAAACCGGATCATCAGGAGACAGTTTGTCTGGACATCCGACTGCTTCCGTCCAGTGTCTCTCTCTCTCTCTTTTGTCTCTGTCTGTCTCTCTCACTCACTCAGACTAGCATCTGCTTCTCGGTACCCCCTGTGGAGTTGACCTCTGACCCTTCCTTGAGCCTGAGTGTGTCCGTCTCCCTTTGAACATCTTATTTCCTCTTAAAAACACTCAGTGATTCCTGCCCCCTCTTTGTCTCTCATTCTCCATTCATCTTTAAAGGAATATTACAGGATATTTTCAAATAAATGTTGGTATTTGTTGGCACCGAGTCACAGTCTCACACTTTTTCCTGAGATAATCATTTCCTAGGAGAACAGGGTAAGGAAGATGTCCGCCTCTGTTTTGTGTGGTTGCTGATTCTCGTCTGGATGTTCTTGCAGCTCCAGAGCACCGGCCGGCTGTTGGAGGAGCAGCTTCCCGAAATGATGACGGAGCTGCTGGCCGTGGTGCGGGATAAGATGTTGTGTCCGGCTGAGTCCCAGCTGACGCGCTCGCTCCTGATGGAGGTCATCGAGCTTCACGCTCACCACTGGAGCCCACTGGAGGCGCTGACCACTGCATACTACAACAGAACCATCCAGAAGCTCACGGCCTGACCACTGCACAACACAACACACACATCCAGAGACTCGTCTAAATAACCACTACAGGCCACGGACACACTACCACACACACACACACACACACAAGCATTCTGCAATAGGATGGATGAGACAGGGCGTTGTGGGATGAGGGTCGGAGGTCAGAGGGTAAAATATGCAGATTGAAATGAATATGTATATGTTCACACTTCACATCTGCATATTCATGAGCTGACCCAGACATACAGACGCAAAACCAGACAGTCATTAGACGCGCACGCAGACTGTCTGGCATTCTTTCTAGACAAAATGTCAACAGAAAGAGAAATCTAAAGAAAAATGTAAAACAAAAGGTATTTAAAGAAAAAAATTTTTGCACAAAAAATGAAGCCTATTTTTTACCCTTCTCATTAATATTTTATAATTTATTTAATTCATTATATTTTTTAATTGCATTGTCATTATTTTCATCAATTAAGCACATTTCCCCAAAAATATATCATCATGTATAAATACTTTACAATTTAATTAATGCATCATAATTTATTTATTTTATTTTATAATAATTTTAAGATTTTATTAAAAAAATTTTTTGTAAGAATTCATTACAAATGCACCAAATATTCATGATAGTTATATCGCAGTTCAGCAAAATCTAATTATTCCTAGTAATAGGCTTCAATTTAAGGAAAATTTTAAATTCTTTAAACATGAAGCCTTTTTAAAGTTTTTTGTTTTTGGTTGTTGCATTTTTTCATTGTTGTTAAAATTGCATAATGCATAAATACTTAACTTTCATGAATTTAACAATCATTCAGGTGTTTTTTATGTTAAAGTTTTTATTAGGTGTGGTGTGAGGTTATTGTACCTACAAATATGCTTAATATTCATGAAAATAATGCTTAAAAATAAAGGTCCTAAAAAATAGGCTTCATTTTCTTTCAGCAAAATCTTTCTTTCTTTTGATTTTGTTGTCAAATATTCCCTGGAGTTTTCTGTGTCCTGGAGGCTGTGCTTCATCCATCCGTCCTGCTCCGGGCCCAGGCGTCAGGAGCACGCCGTCGAACCACAGGGGCGTCCAGCTGGGGTCAGCGCTGGCTTTCTTTTGTCAGAAACACACACACAGCAGATGGCTGCGGGAGGTGTGTGTGGAGGACACAATTGAACATGAAGTGGTCAGTTTCTTCACGAACATAAGTCGGATCTCTTGAGTTTCCTGTTCCGTCTCGGGCAGCGTCCCTGTTTATAATGTGTTATAGTGTCCTTAATATTATGCATTATTGTTGTTATTATTATTACTTTCTTTTACTCTTGAAGTCGCATTTTTTTACAAATGTACATGTAATAGGCTTCGTTTGTGAAATGCAAGCAGAACGCAAATTATTCCGAAAAAAAAAATGAAATGGTGACACTTTACTCAAAGCCTTTATCTATAATGCATTATAAAGATATTTACAATGTGAATATAGGTCATAATGCATTGTATCTTTTCATAAATTATTGTAACCGAAGTAAAATGCATTATATTTGTAGATGTTGGTTATGTTTTAATGCATTATACTTTCTAAAGGTATAGATTTGTATTATTTATTATTAAATATTATTAATTCAATTTAACAAATTAGAATTGAGTAATAATTAACCAAATAAATTACTTAAAAGTTAACCATTTAAAATGAGTAGAATTTAAAACACATTCGGTATACGTTTTTAAAAAAAATCGGAAAAACATAAAGAGTTCAACACCATCACCATCAAATCACCTTTTCAATTTGTTCATCTAGCGGTTATAATTCACGTATAACAGCCAAACAACATCTAAACTTAATGATTTAAGGGTCAAGAGCCCAACTAAAACACACACTGATCTGCATAATGGTGACTTAAAAATGACTGTTTTCTCCTTTTAGTGATTCTGCTTGTCAACATCAGGTGTCTTCAATGATGGCAATGAAAAAAAGAGAGTTTATCTTTGACGTCAGTCTGTCATTCAGATATTTTTGTTTAGAAAAATGTGTAAATTTTGCTAATTTTAAATGGTTAACTTTTAAGTAATTAATTTGGTTGCTTAATACTCAATTCTAATTTGTTAAATTTAATTATTAATATTGATTGTAATCTGTTGCCTCAATTTTATTGATTAGATGTAACATTTTCAGTCGTATTCATTTTTACAGAGTAAGGTGCATTAAAAACACATTTATAATGAATTATATATAAAGGCTTTAAGTAAAGGCTTGCCCAACAAAGCTTACGTCACGTTCAATTTTGTCTGAACGTAAGGATGTTTTCTGAATGATTCATCTACTCGTTTTTCATGAATGCGATTTGTGTTTTTAGAAGTAGATCTGTTGCACAGGATTACTTTCGTTTTGCACTGTTTTAAGGCGATCGCTTTAAAAATTAAGAAGATAAACGTGTATGTGAAAAGTGTCGCGGTTGTGGAGGATTTCGAATGTTAGTGGAACACTTTTTGCTAGAATGAACGGTAGAATCAGGTTTTGGGAGAAAATAGTGGCCTTGGAAACCCCTGCGAGTTTGACGACTACTCTTTAGTTGCTGAGCTCCTGATAGACAGGCCCGTGCAGCGAAGAGGACTTTTATTACTGCCCTGCAATGTTCAGCTTCCTAAATAGACAATGTGAGATGTTGAAAACGTAAAAAAAAAATCAAGCATGAGTCAAAATGAAATTAAGCAACAATGGCTGTCAATATATAGGCCGTTTTGCCGTGGTCGTTTTTTGCAAGTCGTTCTATTTAAAACTATTAACTTTTAACAAATTTGTTTGCCGAGGACGGTGGTCAAATCTTTTAACGGTATATCTAGCTATTACGTGTCAATTTCTCTGGCTTTTGACGACTTTGTGCATTGATATTGATTTAACACAAGCCAGTCATTCAGTTATGAACAAGCTACATGTAATCTTGTAAACGGCATATGAATTTTAGACGGGGAGCATAGGAAGTGTTTTTGAACTATTTTCCGTGAATAGTTGGTGGCCTCCCGCTTTATTTAGGGGAGGAAGCGCACGCAGAACCTCATGGTTTGCCGGCAGGTTTGGGGTTTGTGTATTTTCTGTCTTGCATCAAGAATCCAAATGAAAAGACAAACGCACACGTAGGGGTGAATCTCTCATATTTCACTGTAGATTTTAAAGGAAAAATGTATAGACATACTTTGCATGGAGAAAGTTAAGGTTTTCTTCATGCAAAATATGATTTACTCATTGTTTTGTTTTGTTTTTGTGGCCTGTTCTTGTCAGATTTGGTGAGATTCCCCCTCATAGAGTGATTTCTGCACATACTTGCATGTAGTGCTCATGAAACCATCTCTGCAAGTGTGTGTTTGGCTTTCAAACATGATTTCAGTTGTTGTTTTTGTATTTAGAGTTTCATTTGATTTGCTCCTAGTTGCACCTGTCAGCAGTCGCGACGTTGTCAGGGTTTCGCATTAGGCTCCGCCCCATTCAAGCAACAGGCAACATGTGACCTTTGACTTCTTCAGTGTTGCAACCCACCAGACTATTGAATGCAGATCATCTTCATTTGCATTTTATTGACGTAGTGCAAAGCAGATGTGGCAACCTTGTCAGCTGGCCGAACTGTAGATCTGGGCTCACTCAAAGATGTCATCGATTGTTTTGTTTTTTTATGCAACTGAAAATAAACTGAGACGGGGTGTAAAATGGAGTGTTTGTCCTTTTTTGTCAATGGTCATTATGCGAAAAAATTGCATTTATTCATATTTTGATACACAAACTCATATTTTGAGTTTCTACTGCAACCGGTGCTACTGAAGGCAATTGCATTGGTGACTTCACCAGTTGGCGATTGGCGGTTTTATTTTATTTAGAAGGCGGGACCTATTTGGCCGTATTGCGCATTTCTCTTTCTCATTCATAACATGAATGTACCGTGTTTGTAAATCTAAAGTGTTTGTTTTAGATTACAATAATAATAGGGCTGTTGCGATAACCGCAATATTGTAGTACCGCGCTTCTGACAAGTCAACCGCAGAGGATTGCACGTAACCAGCACTAACCGCGTATATTCACGGGTTTTTTTTATAAGGCTATATAATCTTCATGTTTTTAACTTAATGTGTATTGAATGTTAAACAAGTTCATAATGATAACAAGACTGTTTATCATGGTGATGTGTAGCCTGCACAGTGAATGAGAGATATCGGCAGAGAGCGTGCATTACCTGCGCCGGTCTTTGAAGTCGTGAAAAGCCAACCCGATCTCACGGGAATTCGTAAGAATTTTACTAGGTGGCTAATCGTAACAATTCATACGACCTCACTCGTACAAATTAGTACGATTTTGCTAAAATCGTACATATTTTACGAATTAGCCAATTCGTATGAATTCGTACGAATGACCTACCCCTAACCCGGCCCCTAAACTTAACAGTCACGTGGGTTTAGACAAATCGATACGAAGTTGTACGAGTGAGGTTCGTACGGATTAGTACGAATTAGCCACTTTTTAATCACTCGTACGAATTCGTACGAATTGGTCGTGAGATAGGATAGCAAAAGCTTGTTGTGTCGAAGGGAAGCGAAATATTTGTCGCATCATCATTTTAACGTTCTTTTCACGGGTATTTTCCCACAAATGAGCGTCAGCAGCAGCACTCGTCAGCATTTTAAACATGTTTGTTGAATGAACGGTTCAAAGACTCGCTCAAAGTCCGTTGTCATAACAATATGCGCGCTAGAGTGAAAGTCTTTCAATGCGCATATACTGTAGATGCTGTTTAGTTTCGGTTACACTGGTTACTGAAAATGTCCTAGTTTTTGTCCACATCGTAAACTTTATTTATATAGCAACAAATACATATAAATTAAATTAAATAAATAAATGGCGGTAATACCGCATATCGCGCTATTGAGCCACTCAGCATTACCGCAAGGGAAATTCCATAACCGCGACAGCCCTAAATAATAATATTGCCTGAAAATGACCCACTGTACACTACACTCAACGGTGTTGAGTTTGAACTTTATAAGGTTATTTTGTCATTAAACATCAGAGTCTGATGCTCCTCCCCCTCCGTTGCATAATTAAAGCTGTGACAGATGAGTGCATGAAATGTCCAACATTACACACTTCATTTTTTCAGTTAATTAAGTGCATCATCTGGGTATTTAATAAAGCAAAAGCCCCGCAAAGCCAGTGTTTTACAGTGAATTTAGAAGCGCTAAGGTGTTACAAGGTGTTGTAATAGTTACTACGCACGATGCGGCTTATTGCTTTTATAAAACGGTTAACCATAAAAATATTCATTTTAATATTTATTTACAAAAAATTTAACGTTATAACACATTTATTCCACCGCCAAGCAATGTAGTTCCAGAGGTTGCCAAGCAACACATGCCGCAACAAAGCATCACAAACGGCGGTTGCGCAGTAACACTAATGTAATGCGGGTACAGGTGTGTGTTTGTGGAGTAATTTACAACGGCTTCGAACGTGGCTCAACCAATCAGAATCAAGGACCGTAACCATCCATTTAATAAAACTCTATTTGGAACCTTACAGTGTGAACACACTACTCGCACTAAACTACAATATAGCAAAGAATAGTGCTTACGAAAAGTACACAAACTGTGATGCACATACTATTAACAACTAATTTCATCTAGGCTTAACCGTCCACATTATTTAACCCTCAGGTGCTTTTCGGTCATTTCTGACCGAAAAATGTTCTGTTTCGAAATTTTAAAAATCACATCGTGATGTGATTTTACGATTCGCGGTATTTTGCATGTGCATATGATTATATGCTATCGCTTGTCTCCTTCGCATGTGTTTTGATCAGGAGATTCTTTTCAGAAAATGTGTAATCCACCGTATAACAGTGGAAATAGTTAAAAGAATACATGTTTACAAGATTGTTCTTATAACATAGCACACATAGCATTTTAAGAATGTTGTAGAAAAATGTCATTTAAGATGCCAAGTTTGCATACTTGTGCACTACTCTATGCTGTTTTGTAGTATGATTATTATGTAGTGTTTACACTGAAAATTCCAAAAAGAATAAGTGCACTTTACAAAACTGGATGATGCACTTAATTAACTGAAAAAACACTGGCTGCATCTGAAGTCGCATACTTCCCTACTGAAGGCGAAACAAAAGGCGTAAACAAAAGAAGTATGTGTGAATTCTCAGGCAAAAAGTACCCTGATGATCTACTACTTCCGGCGAGATTCTGAAGTGTTCATACGATAGACACTTGAGGCCACGGGAAAGGATTTATGAATGGTAATGAAGCGACGCATCTGGTAATGAATCTCATGATAATGACAACATGCGGCCGGATTACATTGACACTACACGCAATCATGTAGAACGTACTTATTTAGCTGTCGTAAATGAACATGCGATGTCGGATGCAGCCAATGTGTGTAACAACTGTCGCAGCTTTTTAGTCATACACTACACAGCTCAGTACACAGTAGATAGTGTATAGTGTGTCATTTGGGACTAAACTTCAAGTTAAAACTCAACTTAAAAAGCATGAATGCACACTTTGAAATGAAGCTAGAAATGGTAAGCCATCCAGACTCCTCAATATTTGCATCGCACGTCATTTAGTATGTGTCAACATCTCTGAAAATACATCATGAAATTAAATAAAAGCTAATTAAAATTATTAATAAATACAATCTGAAGCAGATCCTGACTGTAACATGCTGTCTTTATTAACGTCCAGCGGCCTTTTTGTTTGCTATTACACCCCCTTCCTCATCATCATCTCCATAACACACCCCCTGCTCTGTTTGTGTGATTTAATTGCCATGTCTGGGGTGAGTGTGTTGCCCGATTGTCTCTATTGTTTGGAGATGACAAAGGAGCATTTGGCTCCACACACACACACACACACACACACACAGCTGGATGCTTGCTGCAGCTGCCACATGGATTCAAGCGCAGCAAACTTGACAGCTGTGCAGAACGACACACATCAGCTACCTGCAGAGAGAGAGTGTGTGTGTGTGTGTGTGACAGTCAAACTCAAACAGTTGCATGTAGACATCAGGTTCTTAAAGGGACAGTTTAGCTCTAATTCGGAAAACCAAGCTAGACTCTTCAAACAGCAACAGGTGTCATCATTTCCATCACATCTCTTGAGGATAGTTTCACAGCTAGTCAGTTTCATATCTCATCTTTCATATTGCTCTCAGATTGGTCCCAAATCACTCTTAAGCTAAGACTCCTACGTAAAAGTTTTTAAGCTAAATTAAGAGTTTTCTGAGAGGATTCTTAGAATCTTTATGAATATGGGCCCAGGCCTCTTGAGGAATTGAAACTTGCCAGCCTCGAAAAGTTATTAAAGACATCGTTAAAATAGTCCAAGTGACTACAGTGGCTCAATCTTAACTTTTTTCCAAGCGACGAGAATACTTTTTGTGCGCAAAAACAACAACAAAAATAACGACTTTATTTCAAGGTTTTAGACATGCACTCTTAAAAATAAAAGTTTCAAAAGCATTGCAATACCTTTTCAGTCAACTTTTCTTTTACAGTTTTTCTCCATTGGTTTGGATCATTTCTTGAAACAGAAATTACATTCTCAAAACAACATGGACAAACCTCCAAACTACTTGGCAATTGTTCACAACAGAATAGCTTGTTTTCACGTGACGCCACTGCGTTGCCATGGCGCGAAACGCAGATGGAGGGCAGGAAGTGAATTTCTATATTAGGAAGCACTATAACACACTCAAATGCCTATGTTTTGCGTCGTTTATAGTTGCTCAAATCGACCAAACCACGAAGAGTTTTTATCGTGTGCCAAAAGTTGTTGTTCGTAAGGGGGAAAATACAAGAAACTGACAGAAAAACATGGGGAAAAAATGCCTTGTAAACCTAACTTACGTCTGCGATAGGGAGGAGCCGAATGGGAAAATGCCCTGTGTTTGTATACTGTAAAAAATATCAGTGATTTTAACAGTAAAATACTGTAAAAATGCTACAGTACAAAACTGTTAATTGGTAAACAGAAAGTTTCCGTACTAAACACGGTAAATAACTGTGATATAATTTTACAGTAAAATACCGTTAAATTTACAGTTTTTGAAAGTGAAAAAGAACAAATCGTTGTATAATTTACAGTGAAAAACCGTAAATTGACATTTCCACAATTCCCTGTGTGACACTTCACATTTTATGTATTTTTGTTGAAATAACTATGGTTCCTCATAGTTTTATTTTATTTTTTTCTAATCAGTTATGTACATTAGGGTTTTATGTTACATTTAATGTTGTTAAATTAATGTTTAGTGCATTTTTTTTAATTTCATGTGTGTTACCATGATGGTGCTTAATGTTTGTGTGAATGACACTGTGCAGTTTCTTTAAATAAGTATTGCTTTATACAAGTATTCACTTGTAATGAGCTGTGATTGCTCATTGAACTCTAATTACTGCTGTGATGATTGTTGGTTGTCAGTGCATTACAATGGTCTAAAACAGATATCAATACGTCAATAAGTTGGTAAATCCACATTTTATCAGAAAATAAAATACGGTTTATTACTGTAAATTTTAAGTTAAGTCTGTAAAACCATTAACGTTCCTACCGTATTTTTAACGGTAAAGTTCTGGCAACCACAGCTGCCGTTTTTTTACTGTAGAATTTACGGTTTATTTTTTTACAGTGTGCAGTGATCACTTTGTCAAATGTTAGTTAATACATTATTTTTATTATATGCTTATTATTTATGCTTATAATTACATTATTCAGGTGTTTAAATACACTTATGTGGCTGTTTGTGTAACGTACCAGTTTCCGAACTTTGTTAGTTAGTTGCTGATATCTACAGCCTCGATGGCAGGCAAATCTCTCAATTCAGTTGAAAATCGGTCCTCTTCATAACGTAAGGATCACGTCCAACATATGTTTCAATTTTCTGTTTATATATTTCTCTTGTAATAGCATCTAAAGTAGTACAGTACGGATTTTCCTCCATCTCGTCCATTGCGCTCTTCACTCCTTGCCCTCCATCTGCAGTCCGCGCGTAAACACAATCACGTGACTGCAAACCACCTATTGAATTTCTCATTCAGTTCATCAAATTGCAAATGCCTAAGTACATGTCTCAATGTCTCAGTACATCTTTGCAAATGATTAAGTACAGGTAGCCTACATTTAGCACAATTTTCAAGTCAATAGATCTTGTTGATCTAAATTCTAAACTGATTGTTCATTCTCAGTCTAATGGTTGATCACTCCAAAACGTGTCAGCGTCATTTCATTGTATAAGTCATCACATGCACAATAGTCTGTTCAATTGTCAAAATTAGTCAAGAACATAATACCATGAATACCATATATGAATCCCTTGGAACATTTGATACATTTATTACAGCAATTGACAGAACTTGACTAACGAAGGAGGAGTTTCACACATCTCAGATGACCAATCAAACCGTATGTTTGGTCAAAGAGCTGCAATTAGTGCCTCCCATGTTAATCTATCTAATATCTATCTTTAGATAATATCTATCTAATCTATCTGTGGGTTTTACTGTAACATTTCAGTAAGTCTAGTCATTGATGATTTCCCCTCCCCTTTCTGTCAAATACCCCCTGTAGTACCTCTGCATAGGGGTACATGTACCCCAGGTTTGGGACCACTGGAGTAGTGGCCAGCAGTATTGAACTTGTGGAGAACATAGAACATTCCTATGTAATTGGAGGTGTGTCCATGTTGTTTTGAGAATGTATTTTCTTTTACCTCTGATGTATGGAAATTACTTTATGTGTGTGAATGATAATGGTTACAATTCCTTGGCAGTTTGAGTGCAATGTGTGGTGTCAAATCTTGGAGGCTACTCTTAACCTAAAATCCAAACAATTTCAGTTTATACACAATTGTATTCTGTTAGCTGAGACAAAAAACAGTAAAGTAACCATTGTCAATGAAGGACTGGGCTAAGAAACATTTTGACTTGCAGTGCTTACCCAATGCCAAAGGGACTAAGCATTTTGGGGGCACTGACTGGTTAAATGAGAAGGAAATTTAGTTTTGACACATGAGTGAACTGTTTTGGGAGAGGTATGAGCTTTTGCAGGTGAACCATGGTGTTGTGCCGAACTATCCACGTTATTTTGGCAAAGCACCAAGAGTGTTGAGAACGTCCGGTCTGTTTTGAGAAATGAGCAATTGAGAAGGATCTTTGCCATTTTGGTGGCACTGACTCTTTGTTTGAGAAATGAATTTAGTTTTGAAGCATGAGTGAACTGTTTTGGGAGAGATATGAGCTTTTGCAAGTGAGCTATAGTGTTTTGGTGAACTGTAAGACTGTTTTGCCAAATGATCTTAGAGTTTTGAGAATGTCATTTCTGTTTCAAGAAATGAGCCAAACCAATGGAGAAAAACTGTAATAATTGCAATGCAATTGCAATGGGAACTGTTAATGGCTGTTAAAGGCTCATCATGGATCCATATCAGTTCCAAAAAAGAAGCCTTCATTTGTGAGTATGAAGCTTACATATTTCATGTCATATTTACCTTGAGTGTCATATTTAATCTCATGCTTTTTGTGCGATGCTATCTAAGGTGTTGCAATGCAGTTGCAAAGGTGTTTTTATTGTGTTGCAATTGCTAAAATGTTTTGAATGCATTGCTGTGTGGTTTCTATCGGTGTTTTCCTCCTGTTTGGTGTGAAAAGCATCTCATAACTGTAGATATGCATCTGTGGGATTTCTTCCAGCTGTTTTTCATCTTCTCCAGCCGTTTAAAGCCATGCATACTTCTATCAGCACACTTCATGTCTGGAGCACAAACTCCGCTTTAGTGTTCAAATATGCAGCTCAAATATGTTCTGTTCGTTGATTATATTTCTTTTCCTTCTTTTTCTCCGGAGGAACTGTACAACCATCGGCCCACATCATGCCCCTGCCAGCGAGGAAATGATGTCATGACCTGTTCACTTCCTGAATGAACTCTTTAATGGCTCTGTTTTTCTGCCACATAACGTATTGCTGTTGGAGCCTGGAATCTCTCTCTCTCATTCAATCCTCCTCTCTCTCTCTCTCTCTCTCTCTCTCTCTCTCTCTCTCTCTCTCTCTCTCTCTCTCTCTCTCTCTCTCTCTCTCTCTCTCTCTCCCTCTCTCTCTCTCTCTCTCTCTCTCCCTCTCTCACTCGCATCTCTCTCTCTCTCTCTCTCTCTCTCTCTCTCTCACTCGATCTCTCTCTCTCTCTCTCTCTCTCTCTCTCTCTCTCTCTCTCTCTCTCTCTCTCTCTCTCTCTCTCTCTCTCTCTCTCCCTCTCTCTCTCTCTCTCTCTCTCTCTCTCTCTCTCTCTCTCTCTCTCTCTCTCTCTCTCCCTCTCTCCCTCTCTCTCTCTCTCTCTCTTTTCCAGCTTTCATCTTGTCTTTTGAGCCCCCCCCGCCCCTCATCTCCGCTACGGCTTCTTGTTGAAAACCCAAACCTCTCTTCATTTCCAGCCAAGCCTGATCCGTTTCAAAATCCTCCCTGTCCCGCCAACAGCAACAGCCCGTTCGCCGGAGAGCCTTTCACCAGGACTCAGAGAGGGCTTTTTCTTTCGCCTTCAGAGGGAAGACTCGTGTATAAGAGCGTTTGCAGTACGGGTTAATCTGAGCACTCACAAATCTGGATAGAGGATAGAGAGTGGGAAAAATGTGTGTAGTTCACCCATCAAAACATTTACTCATGATGTTCCAAATTTGAATTTCTGTTGTTGTTGTGTTTTTTTTTTTTGTACAATACAAAAGATTTTCACACTGCTCTTTTCTATAAAGTGAAAGCATGTAGTGTTCTGTAAAGCTTTGAAAAGAACTAAAACACTCAAAAAAGTATTTGTGTGCTTTACTGTAAGTCTTCTGAAGTCATGTGAAGTGTCATTAAAAGACCAGATAGATAGATTGATACAGACAGACAGACAGACATAGGCAGACAGACAGACATGACAGACAGACAGGACAGACGGACAGACAGGACAAGACGGACAGACAGACAGACAGGCAACGGACAGGACAGACAGACATAGACAGACAGACAGACAGACATAGACAGACAGACAGACAGACAGACAGACAGATAGACAGACAGACAGACAGACATAGACAGATAGACAGACAGACATAGACAGACAGACAGACAGACAGACAGACAGACAGACAGACAGACAGAAAGACAGAGAGAGAGAGAGAGAGAGAGAGAGAGAGGAGTAGATACAGATAGACAGAATGACAGATATGTATATCTTTCTATCTATCAAACTGTGTCTGTTTTTTCTCTGCAGGAGAATGTGTTTGTCTCTTCAGTGTTGTGTTGGTTACACACACTCCCACTCCACAGTGTGTGTCGGCATGTGGTTTAGGTGTCAGCTCATGAGCAGCAGGCAGCAGCACCTGATGTCTTTGTTGCTAAGCTCCTGCTCCTGTCTAGCAACTGTCACCGCAGAAACTATCCTGGGAGTGTGCCCCTGTTGCTAGGCAACATGAACTCTTGTGACAGGCTGATAGTTTGACCCCTGCTTCGCTACACAGTGACAGAAGCATGTCGTTTTCCTCTGGAAACACGTCGCCGTCTTGACTTGAGGTGTATTTTTTATTTATTCTATTTTTTTTTTAATACAAAGTAGATAAATATACATTTAAAATTCCTATCTCAAACAGTTAAAAGCAACCATTAGAAATGCCAAAGTTATCTTATCTATGTGTCTGTCTGTCTGTCTGTCTATCTATCTATCTACAGTGGGGCCAAAAAGTGTTTAGTCAGCCACTGATTGTGCAAGTTCTCCTACTTAGAGTAATGAGAGAGGTCTATAGTTTTTATCACAGGTATACACTTTGAGAGACAAAATGAGAAGAAAAAAAAATCCAGGAAATCACATTGTAGGATTTTTAAAGAATATATTTGTAAATTATTGTAGAAAATAAGTATTTGGTCAATAACAAAAGTTCAACTCAATACTTAGCAACATTACCTTTGTTGGCAACGACAGAGGTCAAACCCATTCCTCCATGCAGATCTCCTCTAGAGCAGTGATGTTTCGGGGGTTTGCCGCTGGGCAACATGGACTTTCAACTCCGTCCACAAATGTTCTATGGGGTTGAGGTCTGGAGACTGGCTAGGCCACTCCAGGACCTTGAAATGCTTTTTACGGAGCCACAACTTCGTTGCCCGGGTGGTGTGTTTGGGATCATTGTCATGCTGGAAGATCCAGCCATGTTTCATCTTCAAGGCTCTCACTGATGGAAGGAGGTTTTGGCTTAATCTCATGATACATGGCCCTGTTCATTCTTCCCTCAACACGGATCAGTTTTCCTGTCCCCTTTGCAGAAAAACAGCCCCAAAGCATGATGTTTCCTCCCCCATGCTCCACAGTAGGTATGGTGTTCTTGGGACTCAACTCTGCATTCTTCTTCCTCCAAACATTACGAGTTGAGTTTTTACCAAAAAGTTCTACTTTGGTTTCATCTGACCACATGATATTCTCCTAGTCCTCTTCTGGATCATCCATATGCTCTCTGGCAAACTTCAGACGGGCCTGGACATGTACTGGCTTAAGCAGGGGGACACGTCTGGCACTGCAGGATTAGAGTCCCTCTCGGTGTAGTGTGTTACTTATGGTGGCCTTTGTTACTTTGGTCCCAGCTCTCTGCAGGTCATTCATCAGGTCCCTCCGTGTAGTTCAGGGATTTTTGCTCACCGCTCTCATGATCATTTTGACCCTATGGGATGAGATCTTGTGTGGAGCCCAGATCGAGGGAGATTATCAGTCGTCTTGTATTTCTTCCATTTTCTTAGAATTGCTCCCACAGTTTATTTTTTCACAACAAGCTGCAGTGTTGGGGAGTAGTTAACTACAAGTAGCGTAGATACTAACTTAACTACATTTTTCAGTAGCTTGGCAGTAGCTCAGTTGCTTTTTAAACAGTGTAGCTTTTCCAGTATCTAACTACTCTTTGCAGCAAGTCAGCGGTGTAGTGCGAGCAAAAGCTACATTGCTACATTGTCGAGCCTGCACGAATCAGCGCGATGCAAGGATGTTTCTTGTTAGATTACAAACTCTCATTTTTTGCCATTACCGCCACCTGTTGTTTAATCACGCATCTTGCAGCTAACGGTTCACTGACGTACAGAAGTGGGTTGACACACCCATATTTTGATTATATAGCAAGACGTGACGGCAGATTTGGAGGATGGAGAAACAACTAACGTTAATTACTCATGGCCTTATAGAGGGAATGCATTGACGTCACTTTCCCGGCCGAACTAGACCCCCCTCAGCCTGACTGAGTGGCAAAACATCTGCTGCGTGACTGGATTTAATAGGGGAAACTGCGAAAATGCGACTAAAACTAACAATTTGATCAATTTAAACTAAATGTTGGACTCAATATAGTGTTCCTTACAACTTACTAAAGATCCAGTGATCATGGATATTGACATGCAGCCAGGAATCGTGTCGCCTGACATTTATGTTTGCCTGATTTCGACGCCGGGAAATAAAAGCAATATAGACGGTTAACATAAAGCAAATTTGCCTGTGAACGCTTTATATAAATTCAATATAGGCAGGTCTAAATCCGCGTGATCACTTATCAGTGTTATATATAGCCTATATATCATCATCGTCCAGCCCTAAAACTTTATAGTTGTTTTTTTTTTGGTCAGTGTTTATTAAGAAACATCCAATAATGCAGAATATGCAATGATAAATATTTAATTGATGAGTTGTTAATATATATATATATATATATATATATATATATATATAACTGCAAATCCAGTTATTTCCGGTTGTTTCTGTGAATTGCAGCGATCCATTTGCTCCTCTTTCTATCGCAGTCTGTAAAAATATACCTCAGATTTTTTGTCAAATCTAGTTGTACATTCAATCGCAAAGCTCTTTCCAACTTTATATGTGTTGTGTTTGTTTTTTTGCGGCATTCACCCTGAACACATATACAGCCGCTCAGTCTTTTTGCTACTCACTGTGAGGAACTGCAGGCACGTGACCGGACGGTGACGTCACGCGCATTCCCTCTATTTGTCCAATTTCAATCAGTATTTTTGAGAAAATGCAATTTTCTACATGCAATTTACGTTGGATGTATATTTTGTTTTTGTAATGTTGTAGGCTATTTGTTGCACTTTTGACAAACAGTCTGAGATATTTGAGTGTTGTGTGTAATAAAACAATACTCTTTGAAATTGGTAATTGCATTGCCTTGTTTTTGAACACTAAATATTTTACTTAAAACATTCCTCAGACACTTATTCAGTTAATAAGTGTCTGAGGACTACTTATCTAAACTACTTTTCTAAACGGGTAGCTTGACTGTAGTTAAACTACTTTAACTTACGATCTGTCCATCTGTCTATCGTTTGATCTATCTATCTATATGTCTGTCTATTGTTCTATCCATCCATCCAAAAAGGTTATGGGTTAAATTCTCAGGGAATGCATGATTTGTAACTTAAGTCGCTTTGGATAAAGGCATCTGCCACATACATAAATGTAATGATGTATGTAAAATATGATTTTTGGTCATTGACTGAATGCCATAAATGCACAAAAATGAAGTTGAAAGTAACCCAGATATTTCTTCACGTTCTCTGTCGGCTCTCTGATGAAACGGCAGCCGCGTTTCTCCTGCCGGTCAGGAGGTTCTCAAAACATCGGCAGCTACACACACATACACACAGGTCATTGATTTGCAAGGTGGCGCATGTCTCGATGAGTGAAGGTGTGTGTTTGCATGTGTGTGTGTGCATGTATAAAGTTGCTCCACATGAAAGTTTGAACCCAACACCGCAGTCACATGACCAGTTCTACAACGAACCCCCTTGTTCCAGAGCAGGTTTAATTTGGCTGGCTGTCAGTTATTACACACACAGGTGTGTGTTTGTGTGAACGGCAGGGTTATTTGCCTCCGCCGTCACTGTGGTTTCTGTCCAGAGTTTTGAATCTTTGATGGTGGATTTTATCAGGATTTTGTGCAACACAAGTGACATTATTAGCTTACAAATCATACGCCGAGAGCTGCTACCATGACAGATTAGAGATGTTTGCAAAGTGTAGAACCACTATTACTATTCCTTATATTTCATGTTATTGATGTGATTAATCTCTAACGTTCAGTGTGTATGTCGTCCTGCAGTGTTTGAGCAGCTGTGTGTGAGCTGAACACAGTCCTCCATGTTTATCTCCTCGCCAGAGCATCTCCTCAACAGCAGCATTCAAGTAAGAAATATATCCTTATTAAAGTTACTCAGTCAAGAGCGAGTGATTTTCTGTTTTTCTTTTGATGTTTGATTCATATTAACAGCATAT
Source organism: Hybognathus amarus (assembly GCA_030378365.1). Taxonomy (NCBI): domain Eukaryota; kingdom Metazoa; phylum Chordata; class Actinopteri; order Cypriniformes; family Leuciscidae; genus Hybognathus; species Hybognathus amarus. The sequence goes on along the minus strand of JAQIUQ010007531.1, from coordinate 39,907 downwards.
ATAGAAGTAGGTAGTATATTACTCTGCTGTCACTTTAACACACAGATCTAATATACACATGCGGTTTCTTTCCCTGTTGTTTACGTTCACAGACATAACCGACTGTGTTTATGTGAACTTTGTGTGTTTTTGACATAACCTTATGCGTGTTTGACAGTTAAATCACAATAAGATGAGAAAGAGATTTTAGTTTAAAGGGTACATATCATGCTTTTAAATCATTCATTTTTACATATAAATCATACATTTGTGGTCTATATAAAGCATACCTGCAATGCTTGGGTCTGAATTACTCATTATTATAGCTCCACAGGCCCCTTTTCTACCCCTTTTCTGATGTGCTTCTGTGAGCAACGAACCTGCAGAGTCTTCATATGGAGGCAGGTATGTAAGTTAACTATGTTGTGTTATTAGTGAAAGTTGACTATTTCTCTTGTTAAAACAAGCACACTGACAAGATAAATGACTGCGGTCTGATCTTACCACTAAAAATCTGTATTGATAATAAAATGCTAACTTACATTTAGAAAGCATCAGGAAACACAGCAGCTAAATGATAGAAGTCGATCGGCAAACCCTTCTGTATACTGGCGGATGCTGTTGAAGTGGTGATCCTTGAAGTGCTTCAGGTCACTACATCCAACAACCGATCATTTTGACTAGCCCTCTCTTAACTTCTGCATCATTGAGCTTGGACTACAAAATCGGAGCGAGAAATAATAATGGCGGATTGCTCGTAGTGTTGGACCGGTAGTCAATGTCCTTATTTGTCAGTTCCGCTGCAAATACTGTGACGTAATTGATCAAAAAACGTCATAGAGAACAGAAAAATCTGAACAGGTTGAAAAATATGACCAAAACAGAATATAAAGATATAAACAAAGCACCTGAAGAGAATAATTTCATCTTTTCTGTACTTATAAACACTCCAAATATACAACAAAATGCATTTAAGGGCTAAAAAAGTGGATTTTGCATGATATGTCCCCTTTAACACTCACGGGACATGCTTACATCATTATTTAGACTGATATGGCTTTAAAACGCATTCAGATAATAAACGTTCATGATAATGATGAACTGCAATGTCATGATCATGATAGAGATGATAATAACAGATGTTTTAGTTATTGGTAGAGTATCTGAGCTGTAAAGGCAGCAGCTCATTTGCATTTAAAGATACATGCATGAAAACAGCATGTTTTTCCTTCCACTCAACATGGTATGATAAATGATCTGTGGTATTTTAAGCTGAAACTTCACAGACACATTCTGGGGACACCTGAGGCTTATATTACATTGTAAAAACAGGCATAATAATTCCCTTTTAATTTTAAAACATTTATTTATTTATTTTAAAAACGCGACTTATAATTTTAAGTCATTTTGTATCTCAAGTAAATGCATCTTGATTTAAGAATGTTTAGATCTTTGTGCTGGAAAACAAGACAAAACTACTAAATAATAAAATACATTTTTTGCAGTGCTCGCATTGAATGATTGACCCGAGTCATCTTAGAGATCAGACCAGGCTAGACTGTAAGGAAACACCTAACAGACACACAGAACAGCAACACATACGATATAGTAGGGAAGTGTTTAATTGTGGATGCAGCGATGACCATCAGGACACATCTAATCCAGACTCAGTGCTGCTGAAATAATTCCTCTCTGTTTTTACTGCAGTTTCAGACACGGCTTCATCAGAGGTTTTCACACCTCTGGGGTTTCTTGTTAAAACAGACTTGCTAAAATATTTTTTTTTCTGTCTCACACATTCTTCAGAAGATAAAGACAGACACCAGGAGTGAGAGACTGTGAAGATTCCCATACCATACTCTAAATTGATCTTGTCTAGTATATAGAGAGCTGTAGCGATGCCATAGTTTTGTAGGCCAAAACCCAGAAACAAGTTTGGGCATTTGGGCACTTTCGGTTCCCTCATCCCAAAGTCAGTGGGATTTTTTTTAATGGGATTATTGGTTAAACGCCTGAAATAAGCCCTATGGTGAACACAAGCTCAATATATTTTCCAGTTTTATACTACGAAATAAAACACACCAGTAATGCCTCACTCATGAATATTTAAATCTTTTACGTGTCTTAGTAAGTACATTTATTTGTCCTCGTGAGGAAATTTGTTGATCTTCACAGAATCTTCACATTCTCTCACTCCTGGTGTCTGTCTTAATCTTCTGAAGAATGTGTGAGACAGAAAAAAATATTTTAGCAAGTCTTAACAAAGGGGGTTGCTGACAAGTGGCTAAATTAGCATTGCAGTGGACATTAAATCTTTCCCCGCCACTTTAAAAAAAAAGCTGCCAGCTCCACCAGCATTTTTGTTTATTTTTTTACAAAGCTTTTTTTTGGAAATTCTATTCCCTCTATGTGGGTTCATGTAGTGTAACAGCGCAGCGCTTCTGTGTTGTACGTCAGAACGTAAGCTCAGCTATTGGCCAGCATCACACTCATGATGATCTACTTTGTGAATTCACTCGAGGCCCGCATAGAAGAAAACGAATAGTTTAATAAAGTATTTTTCTTCTTCTTTTTCTTTTTTTTTTGCACACAAAAGTATTCTCGTCGCTTGATAAACTTAAAGGAGAACTCCGGTCAATTTTAACACTGAACATTTGGAGTGCTGTCAGTACAGACAAAAATGACAAAGATTGATGTTGCCGACACAGTGTTACTCGATCTTTTTAAAATTTGCACCTTGTTGACTTCAATGGGGCATGTTCTAAACCTGCTTTTAGCCTCTTAACATCCTTGATTTGTCATTACGAGTGCACAGCCATGAGTGGTGTTATTAAGAGTGACCACGGTCAATCTGACTGCAGTAGATGTGAAAGATATGAATGAAAATTATACTAATTTAGCCAGCTCACATACCTCTATTTGCTGTTTTCGGTCGAAGCCCACAGTAGTCGATTCTCGATCTCATGTGCACGATCATTAGTGAATATCATCTCAAACCTCCTCCGTGTGTTCAACATCTGATTCGGATGAACTATCCATTTGAGCTGATATTCTCAGAACACCACACAGTGGTAGGTTTGAGATGATAGTCACCAATGATCGGCGTGTGAACTCGACAATCGACTACTGTGGCCTTCGACCGAAAACAGGAAGCAAATATAGGTATGTGAGCTGTCTGAATTAACATCATTTTTATTCATATCTTTCACATCTACTGCTACTTAATAACACCACTCATGGCTGTGCACTCGTAATGACAAATCAAGGATGTTAAGAGGCTAAAGCAGGTTTAAAACATGCCCCATTGAAGTCAACAAGGTGCGAATTTTAAAAAGACAATAACATGGTAAAGACAACACTGATTTTTGTCGTTTTTGTCTGTTCTCCCTTAAAGGGGTGGTACAATGGTGTTTAATGTATTCAGAGTTGTTTACAGTTTCGGCTGGGTTTTTTTCCGATCGTGGATCTAATGACGTAGATGAGAGTGGAACTCCTTATATGAGCATTTCTCTCGGAAAAAGCACGCACACATCGACCAAAAGAGAAAGAGACTGCGCACATCAACGCGCTTCAACCTATGCAATCCTGCATAGGATTTGTTCAAGAATGTCTTCAAGTTTAGCTGGCCAGTGTAGGTGTCTTTTTGTTTGTTGTAAAACCAAATCATGTCCTTATGAGTAAACACACGCAAGTCTTGTAAGTTTAAACTCACGCATGACGCTCAAGTTCAAATCATTTCTATTTTTAAAAAACTCCCGCCTCAGTCGCATCAAACTACACTTCCCACATGTACACCTTTAAAGAAAATAAAAATACGACGACATAGCGTGAAAATTAGTCATTTACAAAAAAAACGCTTAGCAAATATAAGTTATACAATTTCAGCCACAGGATCTGATTCGGGATCAAAAATGTATTGCTGAATTTGATTGTTAGTCATGGTTTGTTTTGGGATGTCACAGCTTCCAAACGCTCTCAACGCAAAAGCTTTGTGTGCTCATGATTATTTAGCTCCGCCCACACGGCACGCTTCTACCCGCTTGTTTTTTCCAGAAAGACTCGGTACAGCCTATCTTTCTTTTATAATTATAATAAAACTAAAGACTTATTGGAGATATGAAGGATGCAGTACTCCTCTATAGGTACTAAAGATTAGCATGATATTGACTGAAACTGAGTGTTTCACCCCCTGTAAGGTTGATCCACTGTAGTCAGTTGGACTATATTAACAATGTCTTTAATAACTTTCTGGGCCGGCAAGATTCAATTACAATAGAAGCCTATGGAGGAGTGATCCAGCTCTCAGATTTAATCAAAAATATCTTAATTTGTGTTCCCATGATGAACAAAAGTCTTACGGGGTTGGAACAACATGAGGGTGAGTCATTACTGACAGCATTTTCATTTGTGGGGGAACTATCCCTTTAACTTTTTTAATTAAACTCAACTCTCAATTATATATGATATGATAATGGGTGGAAAAAATCCAGAATAATAATTTAATCATTTCTGTCTGGCTTCTTCACAGTTCACACACACACACACGCACTCATGCCGTGTGAATGTGATGCAGGCAGGAGTGTGACCGCATGAATTGACATGCTGTGAATAACAGCTTCCTGTCTCCTAGAAACAGCGTGGCGGTGAGCGCTGTCAGCATACCGCTGTTCACATTTCCCACTCAGTGTGTGTTGTGTGTGTGTTCTGTCTGACAGACTGATATGTGGAAACAGCATCAGCCTTCAACATCACTTTAACTTAAACTGTCTTAAAGTTTTTTTTTTCTCAATCCTTTCAAAATGCTGCTCATCACCTATTTACAGCTAGTGTGTGGAGTAGTGTACTTTACAATATATACTGTATACCACTACTAAGATGGTACAAAGATGTCAGCATGCAAAAATTTCAAATAGTAAAATCAGCAAGTGTAAAAGTTATTTTCTCAGATTTAAATATTCAATTATTAAATTTTTTGTTATTGTTTGTTTTATATTAAAATAAATTATTTACATAATTATTCATTTGGGGAAAAAATGTTAAAGTATTGTTATTTTATTATTATTTTATTTCAAATTAAAATAAATTATCATAATTATTATATGCGTTTATAATTTTAGTATTTAAATTTAATATTATAAATTGAATAAAAAGGAATTATATTTTATATTTTTTTGGTTATATTAATAAATTATTATTTTAGATTAAAAAAATACTCAATTCATATTTTTATTTTATTATTGTATTTATCTTAATTTAATAATTATAATATGCTTTATATAAATCTGAGATAAAAATGTAAGCCATCTGCTGAATTTAATCTGAATTTAATAATGTTCATTATTACATGATTAAAACATTTTTGCATACTTTTTAATAAAATTTTGTGTAAAATGTCGTAACTTCAATCAGACATTCTTTTAGCTCTTGCATCACAAGGAAATGGAAATGAATTGATTGCATTGCATTGTGTGATACAGTCTGTGTTCCAAAACATTCTTCATAAAACAAACATTTCCTGCTCTGAAACGTGATTGGATAAGCAGTATTTGGATCAGTCTGCATATTTTGTGGAGTATGTTTCTGGGCCAGGGCAGATTGTGTGTGTACGTGTGTGTTTAATTGTGAATGAAGGCTGACTGGAGCCAGAACCTCCTCTCTGTCTCTCCCACCCACCAACACTGGAGCCCGGGACAAGCGTCTCTCTCTCTCGCTCGCCACAATACACTATTGAGAATGTGAGACACAAACAGGCTCAGGACTGACGCCATCACTGGTGGAATAGACAGACAGATGTAGAAAACAACCGTTTACATTTCATTTCTCTGTCCGCTCACCCACCACATTCCTTTGTGTGGTCACTATTATCATCACTCTCTCTCTCTTCAGCTGCCAGACATTGTTGTATTTCTTCAGTATCAGTTCAGGTCAAATAAACCTGGTCTATTTCTGTACTTTTTTGTCTAATGTGTAAATTGTCATTCCTCTGACAGACAGAAATAATCCTCTGAATTATTTTATTATTCGCCTGTCTGAAATACTTAACTCTTATTGGTTTATTCATAACATTCTGTGGTCAAAAATAATTATTATTATTTTCTCATCATTCTCTATAGAAATGTTGGCCCATATTGATAGGATAGCATCTTGCAGTTGATGGAGATTTGTGGGATGCACATCCAGGGCACAAAGCTCCTGTTCCACCATTTTAGTACAGTGAACTCATTGTCATGTCCAAGAAACCAATTTGAAATGATTTGAGCTTTGTGACATGGTGCATAATCCTGCTGGAAGTTGCCATCAGAGGATGGGTACATGGTGGCCATAAAGGGATGGACAAGGTCAACAGCAGTGTGAAAGGATCTCTGTTATTTGAGCCCGTTCTCATCCTTTATCGTCATATAGAACGCTATATGAAAAAACGGCGCTATACTACGCACATGGCACCCTTCGTTAATATAACACACAAACCCAAGGCGTAATAAATCTAATAAATCCTTTAGCGTAATATGAGACTACTCTACCCTACCCCCACACCTAAACCTAACCATCACAGCGCGTGTTATATTAACGATAACGGATGCCATGTGCGTAGTATAGCGCCGTTTTGTCATATAGCGTTCTATATGACGATAAAGGATGAAAATGCGTTGGTTATTTTCCTGTTCATTAGTGTAAAAATGTTTTGACACAATCTGTATTGTATTAAGCTCTATATGCAGAAAATGATTCGACAAATTCAGTCATTTTGGGCCACAATAATCAGAATACATTGTGTAAGATTCAATTGGCACAGGCTACTGAAAGCATTTAACCAATGTGAGGAATTTGTGGGAATTTTAGGATCTCTATGGCTCTCTCACACACACACACACACACACACACACACACACACACACAGTGGGGGACTGAAAAGATTGTTCTGCCAGAGATGAGAGTGGAAGACTTGCCCATGCCAGCAATGTCAGCCAGAATATCAGTGAGAGAGAGAGAGAGAGAGAGAGCATGATGGAAAGACTGTATAAATGACAATGAGGATGTGCATGTCAAAAGAAGAGAGCAAGAAATTAGGTGTGTGTGTGTGTGTCAGCGTACCGTGATGAATGCGTCTTTGTGGCTCACGTGGCGGGGCGGATTCGCTCGACCCGGGTGACCCCCGACCCACAGCGATGGGCTGCAGATGCGATACAATGCAGATGAGCTGCGTTTAGCAGATGGAGAGAGAGAGAGATGAATTACCATATCAATTACAGTCTGCTGTCAATCAAACACAGTTTAATGAGTGTCAGAACTGAGCGAAAAACACAGTCATCATAATCGTCTAATCAATAGCATGATCGCAAGCATGTGTATTTAGGCTGTCAGTGATCTATTTCATAGCAATGACATTCTCTATTGGAAATGTCATTTAAAATGGTGTAAGTTTTCCCATGCTAATACTTATTATTGACATCAAAATCACAAAAATCAATTTTGAGTTATACAGTCACTCATACAGAGTGTGTATGTGAAGTTTTAGCGCAAAATAGCATGTTAAAATTGGCCCTTTTGAGGGTGAGCAAAAAGGTTGCTTTGTGTATGTCCCTTTAAATGCAAATGAGCTGCTGCTCCCTTTCAAGAAGAGGGCGGAGCTTCAAGAGCTTGTGTGTGTTTACTGATTGCCTCGCGCAGACACTCTAAAATATCATAAACTGTTTACCTTTATGTTCAAACCGGATTTGGACAATAATGGAGAGAGAAGTGACAACAAGATGTTTCTGAATGGTTAGTTGATGATCATAGCATTAGCATATTCTGTCATGATAATATTCTGTTCTGTCTATAAATCGCTGGTGTGGGAACTGTTGTAAGATACCTCCAGAGTGACATGCTATACCATTTGTGTTACATACACAAAACACCTGTACTGTATTGCAGTAAATGTGATAAGGCGGATGCGGCGGCTTGAACAGACTCGTGCTTGACAACTCTTTCTCTTCTTCAACATGAGCAACAAAGGCCTTGAGATTTTTGTAAATTTCTACAAATTTGGGCGGGGTTTATGTAAATTGTAGGGTTTGTGATGTCACTAACCTGGGAGGAAGCTTGTTCCAGTCGTTTGTTGTAGACCTTAAAAAAAAATATTTCTGGAAAAGGATATACCTCCCTTTGCGTTGAACTTTGAGCGTCATAAATTTGCAGATGTTGTCTATGCTCAAACAGCAACATTACTCAAACTAAAGTTAGAAAGTGAAATCATAATCAACCACCCCTTTAATAAATGATTATATATCTGTCTTGGAGTGTTTGGCTTGATAATGGATATGACAATGTTGATATGCTGTTGGTTATGCTGTTGGTTAAATGGGTAACTCTTCTACAATTTTTTTTTAATCTTCGATTTCTTTTCAGACATACTCTAATTCTTTAAACACACCACACATGCTTGTTCTGTGCATTTTGAGCACTTTTTGTGTGAACTCTTATTTATTTTGTCCATCTAAAGTGAGCTTTCACTTTAATTGAGCGTCAGCAACACAGCAAAAATAGACTCTCCGCCGAAACTTGCTCCGCTTCATCTGCTTGACGCTCACGCACTGCTGCTGCTCGTGTTGTGAACGCACTCATTGATTAACATGCACGCCGAAAAACATACGCGCTGCCGCTCGGAGCTACTGCTGCTGTTATTGCTGCTGTTGGTTATTGCTGCTAATGCTGTTAGTTATTGCTGCTGCAGCTGCTGCTGTTGGTTTTTGCTGCTGTTTTTGTTGCTGTTATTGTTGCTGTTGGTTTTTGCTGCTGTTTTTGTTGCTGCTGTTGTTGTTGTTGCTGTTATTGCTGCTGTTGGTTTTTGCTGCTGTTTTTTGTTGCTGCTGTTATTGCTGCTGTTGGTTATTGTTGCTGTTTTTGTTGCTGCTGTTGTTGGTTATTGCTGCTGTTTTTGTTGCTGCTGTTGGTTATTGCTGCTGTTATTGGTTATTGCTGCTGTTATTGGTTATTGCTGCTGTTATTGGTTATTGCTGCTGCTGTTTTTGCTGCTGTTGGTTATTGCTGCTGCTGTTGTTGTTGCTGCTGCTGCTGTTGGTTTTTGCTGCTGCTGTTATTATTACTGCTGTTGGTTATTGCTGCTGTTATTGATACTGCTGCTGCTGTTATTGCTGCTCTATACAGGTGGAGCTGGAGGTTTCTGAAAGCGTACTGAAACTGCAAATTCTGACCGAGTATTTGAAGGTTGAGCAGTGAGCTCATTGGTTGCTGACACAGCAAGAATCAATCAGCTGTGCACTGTATAGCACCTTGTTGAATCAATGCCACGTAGCATTAAGGCAGTTCTGAAGGCGAAAGGGGGTCAAACACAGTATTAGTATGGTGTTCCTAATAATCCTTTAGGTGAGTGTAGGACTTGCACTGACAGACATTTATGATCATTTTACTCAGATTTCGGATTCCTCAGTTCCTCAGATCAAAGAAAATGGGTTTGGAGTGACATGAGGGTGAGAAAAAAAAATAGAGTGAGACTTTTCATTTTCACCTCTTTAGAGTGTATATATGTTGCTTTAAATGATTTTATTGTAAAATGTGGTTTATAGTCTTTGTTATATTTTTAACTAAACTCATTTGGAAGTGTTTGCATAAGTCAGCTCATATAAAATCACACCACACATCGATTCATGAAAGGATTTTTTTTATTTTCTCACTTTGCGCAGTGTATATATGAACCACAGTGCAGTTCACCAGATTGAATATATCTGCCTCTCACCTGCTGAAAGGCTTGTGAAGGCCAAACTAAATAAGAAAGTGTGAAATCTTGAACACACAGTGTAGCAGCCAGTATTATTAAAGAGCTTTGAGCACATGTAAACTCAAGAGAGCAGGTTTGCATTGAAATAACCACCAAATACTGTCCCAAATATATAATTTCAGTATAGCAAGTATTTAGGGTCAAAAGGACTTTCTGTAAAGCAGTTTAGATAGAGCTCTTAAAGGCACAGCAGCAAAATAATAATAATTTAAAGAAAAAAGTGGTACTAAAAAACAACCTCAAAGAAAATATAATATTATAAAATATGTAAGATATATGACCCATTTAACTACTACATATATGCTGTTCTAAAGAGCTAGAGGATACAATGTTCTTTGTGGAACTTGAAAAGGTTCTTCTATGACATCAGACTGTCAAAGGGTTTTTGGTTCTAAATAGAATATTTATTTTTAAGAATGAACGTGAACATTCATAAGCATTGCAGCTAACACAAATATGTTCTAAGAACATTTCTCTAATGTTACCATTAGGTTATGAAAACATTTTCTCAGAACTAATTATTTATTTATTTATTTTATTATGTGAATTTTAAGGGAACATTCCTTTCGATCATTTCGCAGGATTTATGGGAACGTTACTTTTGAATGTTCTCTGAACTTTCTGAAACAAGTAGTGACATTTTAAAAATTACAGATGACTGTCCAACTAAAACATTTCCGAAATAAAACGTTTTGTGAACGATATATAAATAACACTGTGACAATAAAGTGATTTGAAGTATTTTTTGCTAACGTTTTGATTTGACGTTTTGACGATTTCGATATATCAACAGACAATGTTTGAACGGTTTGACCTAAAAATATCAAAATTGAAACTACTGCGGAAACAAAGACACCTACATCTTAAATGACCTTGAGGTAAGCTAAAACATAGCAAAAATTTATTTAGGAGTGAACTATCCCTTTAAGTGTGGGATCTTTTAGATGTGCAAATTAATTCCAGTTTAAAATGCAGAGACCACTAAAAATAAACCGTCATTGATCTGTTTCAGTATCCCAACCAGCCCTTCAGCACTGATTCAACCAATGATTTGGGGCTGGGGTTTTCTGTTTGACTGACCAATGGCCAATGGGAGAAGTGATCCTTAAAAGGATACTCCACTTTTTTGGAAATAGGCTCATTTTACAACTCCCCAGTGTTAAACAGTTGAGTTTTACCATTTTCGAATTCATTCAGACGATTTTCTGATATTTAGAGGAATATCAGTAACCAGACAGTTTCTGGTCTCATTGACTTCCATAGTAGGAAAAAAAATATACTATGGAAGTCAATGAGACCAGAAACTGTCTGTTTACTGATATTCTTCTAAATATCAGAAAATCATCTGAATGGATTTGAAAATGGTAAAACTTGACTGTTTAACTCTGGGGGAGTTTCCAAAAAAGTGGAGTATCCCTTTAAACTTACACTGACGCAATGCAAAGATTACACACCTCTCAACTTTACAGCAAAGACATTAAAGGTGTGTGCGTGTGTGTGTGTTTCCCTCTGTCTTGCACTCTGATTTAAGATTTCATAGTAACACACTTAATTACGAAAGTTTGTCTAAGAGTGTGGTCAGAGATTGTGTGTGTGTAGAGAGAGAGATTCCAGACAGACCACCCCACTGCCTGGTTTGAGGGGGTCTGTGGTCTCACTCTCATTCCTCATTTCCTTCTGTTCCAACTTTTCTCTCATACACACACACACATACACACACACACACTGCAGCCGTGGAGTGTTATCTGTGAAGCATCAGTAGCTAATGTTATGTTGGCTGTTACCATGGCAGCTAATAATATTCATCAAACCAAGAGCACCAGTGAGCTGCAGTGCTCTGAAAACTTCAATCACACTTATAAATATATGAATCTAACTGTATTATAACAGAGTATTAAACCAGTTTCATATTGTAATATAAAACATTTTACCGAGATGTTTGCTCACTTAACTAATACTTATGATACTTATTAACTATACACTATGCCTACTGTTGCTTCCATTAGTCCTCCAATATATAATATAATTGTGTTGTGGAATATGAATAATCTTACTTACCCCAATGTTGGAAAGTGGGTGTGAAAGTGGGCGTGGCTAACTTTACTAAAACGGCTTTCCTCTCAAACAAAATGAGATAATTTCACCAAACTTGGTACACTTATAGCGCTTTTCCACTGCATGGTACGGTACAGCATGGTTTCAGTATGGCAACGCTTTGGCGCTTTCCACTGCATGGTACGGTGCGATTACGGCTCACTTTGGCTCGCTTTAAATGGTACCACCACCTCTGTTCGAGGTTCCAGGCGTATACCGTACCGATACTAAAATGTGACGTGAACACACTGCAGATCACTGATTGGTCAGAACAAAATCGTCACTACCAGCGTCATTGTATTTGCGAGACATCAAACCTGCTAGATTTAAATTGCCAGTAACAACCACCGCTGTAGCCCCTGTTTTAAAAGTACTTGCTTTACTTGCTTGAAGAAAAAGAAAGAAATAAAATCAAATAAATAAAAAAATGACTGAATCGTGGACATTGGACGAAGTGCAGACGTTCGTCTCGTTGGTTACTAATAAAGCAGGATAAACTATAACGGTCAGACTACAATCCCACACAATTTGAAGTGGTACTAACTGCAGTGGAAAAGCAAACCGAGCTAAAGCGAACCGAGCAGTGCTGAGCCGAGTCACACCACTCAGTGAAAAAGCAAATCGGGCTAAACCATGACACTCTGAGCCGAACCGCGATCCATAGCAGCAGTGGAAAAGCGAGGCCAGCTGAACCGTGCCAGACCGAACCGTACTGAGCCATATTGAGCCGTACCAGCAGTGAAAAAGCAATATTATGTATAGGCTCAGCCTGTGGTCGCGTGGAAAAAGACATGGCGACTTGCCACTTGGTGGTGCCATAAATGTAAAAAAAAATTGTGAAGCCACAACACCCACAACCTTGAGGCAGATGGACTACAACAGCAGAAGACCCCACCGGGTACCACTCATCTCCACTACAAATAGGAAAAAGAGGCTACAATTTGCTAGAGTCAGAATTTGACGTAAACAGAATGAGATCATGGATCCATCATGCCTTGTTACCACTGTGCAGGCTGGTGGTGGTGGTGTAATGGTGTGGGGAATGTTTTCTTGGCACACTTTAGGCCCCTTAGTTCCAATTGGGCATTGTTTAAATGCCATGGCCTACCTGAGTGTTGTTTCTGACCTTGTCCGTCCCTTTATAGCCACCATGTACCCATCCTCTGATGGCTACTTCCAGCAGGATAATGCACCATGTCACAAACCTCGAATCATTTCAAATTGGTTTCTTGAACATGACAATGAGTTCACTGTACTAAAATGGCCCCCGTTTGGGTGTGACCTATACCCAAAGCCTATCATTCCAAAACAAACTCACGACACTAGGTGTCGGTGAGCAAAGCAACATATGGTCCTAAAGAACATGCTAACCTTTATGGAGATCAGGCCGTATGTTATACTATAAACATATATTTCCTTATGCCTTGTATTGGCTGTGAACGGTCTGTTCCATCTCTGATCTAAATTAAAGGCTTGCAAAATAAAATGTAATACATTTTTATGCATGTGTTTAAAGGCCTTAACACTTGAACTTTGTTAAATATATATTTATATTATAATATTAGAAAACAATGAAGAAACCACTGGAATGTTCAAATGTCCTGCGTAACAAGAGTGGCCCTGTCAAGAGTAAAGAAAACCTGAGAAGTTACAGTATAAACAATTACTAGAGAGAGAGAGAGAGAGAGAGAGAGAGAGAGCTTTGATTAGAGCTTCATTACTCATCTGATCCGCCTCACTCATTTCTCTGCTCGATTCATCCTTCATTCCTTTACTTTCCTGATCTCTCTCTCTTTTCATCCTGTTTTCCGTTCTTCCCCCCTTCACACACTCTGCGTTTGTCTTGCTAAATAAAATGGCGTCTGGCATGTCGAATTATTGCCAGCAGTTTAGCAATGGAGCAAACCTTTAGCTGAACACACACCAACCCATTCAGTGTGTGTACTACGTCTACACTGCAACAAACGATGTGACTCAACAAAACTAAATAAAACACTCCCATTCTAATCGTAATCAGTGATATTGTCTTCACTGCAAGCATTAACATAAAACAACATGACACCATAATCACTAGATCCCTCTGAACTATAACTGCACAATGAATCCTAATGAATGCCAAAATGTCTGCTAGTACACGACACTCTTCGGGAAAATGCTTCCAAACTTTGGCTTGTAATGATGCTAAACAGTCTTTATTGGCAGTGATGGTTCCATTAAGAACTTTTAACATCCATGGAATTCTTTTTTTCCACAAAAGGTTCTTAGTAATAGAAAAAGTTCTTTAGATGATAAAAATGCTTTTTTAAGAACTATTCACTGGAATGGTTCTTATGCGAAAACCACCTTTAAGAACCTTTACATTTAGAGTCCCCCTATGGTGAAAATCAAGCTTTTAATGTTGTTTTTATGTCTGTGTGGTGTTTATAATATGTCACTGAGCTGAGTGAGTGGAGGCGGAGCTCATTTGCATATTCATAGATCTGTGTATACTAAATGAGGCAAGGGTGTAGAGTTACATTCAAGCTTTTTTAACGCATGATGACTTTTTTTTTCAAGGAAAAACATTTAAATGCTTAATTTTGGTGATCAAATATGAGTTTTGGGGATACATTTATTGGCTATAGGGGGACTTTAAAGGGTACATATCATGCTTTTAAATCATAATTTTTTACATATAAATCATACATTTGTGGTCTATATAAAGCATAACTGCAATGCTTGGGTCTGAATTCCTCATTATTATAGCTTCATAGGCCCCTTTTCTACCCCTTTTCTGATGTGCGTCTGTGAGCAACTCATTTTGAAGCGGCCCCTTTAAATTAAAATGAGATGTGTGACACCCCGCCCTCTCTCTAGGTCGCTGAGTTCACGGTTCGGTTCAACTCCACCCCGTTCGGCCATTTTTTTAGTTTGATTTAGAGTTATACGACTATATACTATAGATTCAAAGAACATTTTTACTCACAACAAAATGTCAGCGGAAGATTTGTCCATCAAGCCTTACATGTTCGAGCGATTTGAAAAAGACGACAACGAACCTGCAGAACAACGTCAAAGTCAGTAAAAGTCGACTATTTCTATTGTTAAAACAAGCACACTGACAAAATAAATGACTACGGCTTAATCTTACCACAAAAAATCTGTATTGATAATATGATGCGTTTAGAAAAGCATCAGAAAATACAGCAGCTAAATAACCATTGATGAAACTCAAGAACAATAATACTGTAGACGTGTAACGTTACTTCAAAACAAAAACAAGAAAGACAAAGGTACTGCTAAACCATGACCACCATGTGTTTTAAAAAGTAAAGTACTTTACGTTTATTAACGATATTTAACGTTACAGCTTATCGAAACCCCTCATTCAGAGCGAAAGTCGTTGACAAACCTTCTGCCTTCTTTATACTGGCGGATGTTGTTGAAGTGGGAATCCTTAAAGTGCTTCGGGTCACTACATCCAACAAACGAACATTTTGACTTGCCCTCTCGTAACTTCTGCATCATTGAGCTTGGACTACAAAATCGGAGGGAAAAATAATAATGGCGGATTGCTCGAAGTGTTAGACCAGTAGTCAATGTCCTTATTTGTCAGTTCCGCTGCAAATACGGTGACGTAATTGTTAAAAAAACGTCATAGAGAACAGAAAAATCTGAACAGCTTGAAAAATATGACAAAACAGAATATAAAGATATAAACGAAGCACCTGAAGAGAATACTTTAATCTTTTCTGTACTTATAAAGACTCCAAATATACAACAAAATGCATTTAAGGGCTAAAAAAGTGGATTTTGCATGATATGTCCCCTTTAAGAGTATAAGAAAAGTACTGAAGTGCTAAATAGAACTGTTTTTATAAGGTTCCATAAAGATCAATGCTTTGAAAGTGCAATATAGAATCTAAAGAACCTCATAACAGTTTATTTTCAGTAACATATGTTTTTTAATATCATTTATTAATATTATTCTTTCTTCCCCTACATGGTCTTTTCGCCCTTTAAACAATACTGTTATATTGTTGGCTTTGTTTTACATTAAAAAGTCATGATTGCATTTGAGCATAAAATGGTTCTTAATAACCATTCTCTTTTAAAAGTCTAACAGCAAGATCTTTGCGTTCACTTGAGTCTCATCTCATGTTTGACCGCAGGAGATTCTAACCTTTCAGTCAACCTCTGTCCACACAAACACACAGACTGTGGGAACTGCTCTCCGTTTGAGGACAGTACAGGCACACACACGCACAGATGTACCATCTGACACACACCCATATTCATTCACCTATTCAGAGTCATTGTCCTGGATGCTTAAATAACTGTAATCATTGGTAAAGCATCATGTAAACGCCTGTAATGCTGTTTTAAAGTTATAATTAATCCTAATTAAACCGATTGATGATATGCATGTGATGTTTCCCGCTGTGAGGTTTACACGTGATATTAAACGGCTTTAATGTATGACTGCAACTGCGTTGTGTTAGATATGTATAAACAAGGAGCTTCACTGACAGTGTATACATATTTAAAACATGAGTTCACCCAAAAAATTATTGTTATGTCTTAATTTGCTCATCCTAATGTCAATCCAAACCTGTATAACCTTCTTTATTCTGTGAAACAGTGTAATTATCATTAACTAGAACTAAACCCCCCCAAAAATATAAGTACTTGAAATATCGATAAGCATTGAAATAAAATTAACTAATTTGATTTCAGCTATTTGCAAAGGCAATTTTTTTGTTTTCATTCAACTGAAATAGTTAAAACTTTAAAAAAAAATCTAGTAGGAGGGACAAAAACACAAAACTAGATATAATTTTTTAACTAAAATTAACAGAAAATGAAAAAAAAAAAAAAAAAATATGAATAAGTACTTTATAAAATAACACACTGCTGTGAAGGACTTCACATATTCTACACTAACTACACTTAACCCCTGAAACAAACCATCTCTTTGAGAATCTGGATTTTGGACACTTGACCCTGTAAAATATAAAATGGGTCCAACAAAGATGGTCTTAAAGTCTGCGAGAACTTAAACGATAATAAAAGAAAAGTTCACCCCAAATTTTTTTGACCCCATTGGCATTCATCGTATGGACAAAAACAGTTCTTTAAACAGTGCAGGAACGGTAAGTAAATTATGACAGATTTTTAATTTTGGGGTGAACTATCAAGTTTGTGGGGTTTTTTTGGCGATTTAGTATATTCTCCATCCCTCACCTGTTGTTTTTCACCTCTGTGAAATCAGATCAGATAAACACGTAATCGTCAATGAGTGGATCCCTGAGCTGAGTGAGTGAGTGAGTGAGTGATTGGAGGCAGAGCTCATTTGCATATTCATATAAATGAGGCAAAAGTGTTACATTCAAGCTTTTTCAAGGAAAAGGATGAGTTTTAAGGGATAAAATAATTGACTACAGAGGACTTTAAAATTAATTTAACTGACATTCTTCTAACTATTTACATCTTTTACATTTTCAGTTGTCATTTTGATTTGTTTAACTTTAAGTCATTTTGTTTTGCTTTTTGTCATTTGTCCCTTTTTTGTTGTATTTATATATATTTTTTTAAATTTGTATTATTAATTAAAAAAATATTTCAGTATTATACATAGTATTTTATAAATATTAGCTTTTTTATTTTCGAACGTAGAAGACGGTCAGAACGTAAGCTCACTAATTGGCCAGCCTCACACTCATGACCAGCGTCAGCCAATAAGAGCCTGCGTTCTGGTGTAGCGCTGCGCTGTTAAGGCCCTGGCACACTGAGGGCCATATTTTAACGATCTGAAACGCAAATATCAAGCGTAAGTAACTTGGTGAGCAGGTCTTGGGCGCTGTTGCTATTTTACCGGCGAAATGACTCTTGCACCTGACAGCAAGTTTAAAAGGGGTGGGTCTGAAATAGCTTAATACCAAGGACAGCCGTTCTTGTCAGAGCAGTGAAAGACAGAGAAGTGACGTTGTATGGGAAGGCGAGATTTTTTTTCCTGGTTCTTTACTATTATGGCCAAGCATGTGTGCTTAAAATAGCATGATGAACAACGCGCCACTGACTTTAGACCAGGTTTTTTCTGGTCAGTGGCAGAGTTGTTTTCTGGAACTGCAAAATAGCACTAGGGATTGTTTGCGCCAAAACACGCCTCCTTTTTGCACCGACCAGCCCAGGGCGCGAAAAATCATTTACTGGTTTACCGACGTGCATCTGTGGAGGGAAAAGCCTGCTTTGCGCTGGTGCAAAATAGGGACAGTGTACGAAGTCATTTGCGCTGGGTTCAAGATAGAGCCCTGAGTGAAATTCACGTCAGAAATTTTTGCACGTTAGAAAAATAAATACAACCTCACGTTATGTCAGTCACGCTTGCACACTGCCCCCAATACTTTCATCCGTCATGAAAAATCGTATCGGGTTCGAAATGTTCTGCGTTTTTCGCATCCATAGCGAGCAGTTTGAATGTTGTTTTGACAATTTAGAGCCACAGAATCACGAATACAAAAAAACGTATACGAACATTTTGGACTCAGTGTGCAAGCGCCTTCTTACTCACTCACAGGCCCACAGACAAGAAAACGAATGGTTGAATAAAGTTTTTTTTCTTCGCACAAAGTATTCTTGTCGCTTGATAAACTTAAGATTAAGCCACTGTAGTGACTTGGACTATTTAACGATGTCTTTAATAACTTTCTGGGCCGACAAGTTTCAATCCCTTAGAAGCCTATGAAGGAGTGATCCAGCTCTCAGATTTAATCAAAAATATCTTCATTTGTGTTCTGAAGATGAACGAAAGTCTTAAGTGGTTGAACAACATGAGGGTGATTCATTACTGACAGCATTTTAATTTTTGGGTGAAATATCCCTTTAATGCTTCAAACACTGTGTACGTTAAACCACTCGAACCTCCCTATAGCATCAA
Source organism: Hybognathus amarus (assembly GCA_030378365.1). Classification (NCBI taxonomy): domain Eukaryota; kingdom Metazoa; phylum Chordata; class Actinopteri; order Cypriniformes; family Leuciscidae; genus Hybognathus; species Hybognathus amarus. Next base: position 21,140 of record JAQIUQ010007531.1, on the reverse strand, counting down.
CCAATCAGATGTTAAATGTTGTTTGTTTCCAGTCTCCAGCTAATCTTCCCTGTCAAACACAAAAAAGAACAACTTTAGCTCAGACGCCGTGTGTGTGTGAGTGTGTGTCTGTGTGCTCATGGGTTCTCAGACTAATTATCTCTAATTGACCTGGGGAAAATGTCAAGCCTGTATTAACGCTGCATGGTAGCAGCAAACGATCAAAGACATGTGGGGGAAACTACAGGCTTCAGTTTCGACGCACACACACACTCCCTCTGTGTTATTGTTCAGAGGTGCAGACGTGATTTTCAGGAGATGCAGTCAGGTTTAAACACATGCCCTTCTGAATAGAGCAGAATAACCCCGAGCCTGTCAGAGCACGAGATGAGCCGGAGATTTCTGCTGTCAAAAGCAAATCATCTGAAATTTGGGCTGATTTTGTCATTGGCAAAATTTTGGAATCGCAGCAAAAGTCTTTTCTTTTCAATGCTTATTCAGAATGATCATTTTCATGCAATCACTGATATATATTTGGCTTTAAACTGACTGCAGTGTCAGAATCATGTGTTTCTTGTCTCTTTTTAAAAGTATTTTCTGGCATATTCACACATCACATTTCTTTAGCATAAAAAACATGCATGGCTGAGACATAACACTGCAAGGGTTTTTTTAATTCTTCAAATGCAGAACATTTGATTCAGGTATAAAAACGATTTTTTGCAAATATTTTAGTTTGTGTCATTTATTTATTATGATTTTTTTAAACCTGCTTTTCAAAAAAAAGGATGTTGAACAATTCATAATGTATCCATTTTTTCAGAGAACACTAAACATTTTTAGTGTGAAAAATGATTTTTCCATTATGTATTAATTTAGTTGTTTAGCCAAACAGTTTATGAAGTCAGTTCATTCATTTATGAACAATTCCCTTAGAAAACAAGACAAATTGACATAAATATTTCATATTTTTGCCATTTAGTTGCATCAAATTTGCAGTGAGCAAGCTTTTTCTCCTCATTTCTCAGAGAGCTGATTATCAGACGTCAGCAAACACACACACACACACACACACACACACACACACACACACATCAATCTTTCCTTCAGTTCAAGTGACAGACCTTTATTGGTGCACAATAGGAAACCCCCTCAACAATCCCCAGAGCTGCAGATGGTCGCCCATCACACACACAGCATCAGATAACTAAAGCTTATCTCGGTAGATTAATATTCATCAAGAGCAACAGAACACGGTAATGTGATCAAGAGTCCACACAGACGTGCAGCAGGAGCCATGTTTCAGCGATTCTTTCAGCATGTCTTGCGTGTTTACGTGCGTCTGAGCCTGTCTCTCGTGTCTCTGACACCTCTGTTTTTATTGTTTTAATCAGTCATCTGCAATCAAACAGCCCACAGAAACCTATAGAGCAGCGTGCAATATTCATGATGAATGCTGCAGCTCTGCCGTATAATATTGCATTTCAGTTATTGTCAGGCGCGCCGAGGAACAGATGATCATATCACAACATTTCAGTGATGTATGTTTTTAATCTAGAGGTTATGGAGTGTGTGTGCGTGTATTTTTAATACATTTTAAAAATTATTTTTTTGCGAATAATGTTTTTTATATATATATTGTTTTTGAAAGTATCTTCTGCTCTCCAAGGCTACATTTATTTGATAAAAAAAAACAGTACAATAATACTGTGAAACATTATTACAATTTAAAAGAGTTGTTTTTATTTGAATATATTTCAAAATGTAATTTATTCGTGTGTTCAATATAAAGTTCAAAAGAAGAGCATTTATTTGACGGAAATCTTGTATAATGTTATAAATGTCTGACTGTTCTGAACAATTTAATGCATCCTTGCTGAATAAAACTATTAAAAGAGTAGTTCACTTTTGAAAAAACATTTTTGTTGATAATTTACTCATTCCCATGTCATCCAAGATGTCCATGTCTTTCTTTCTTCAGTCAAAAAGAAATTAAGATTTTTAATGAAAACATTCCAGGATTTTCTCCATATAATGGACTTTACTGGTATGGTTCAAGATCCAAAAGACAGTTTCAGTGCAAACTACAAACTGTTCAAAGGGCTTTAAACGATTCCAGACGATGAATAAGGGTCTTATCAAGCGAAACGATCGCTCATTTAATAAATAAATAACAAAGTTTAAGTTTTATAAGCTCAAATGGTCACCTTGCTCTGTTCTGTTCTGCACGTTCGTGACTCTCCTGTACGAACTCGTTCATCAAAATGAACAAATCTTTTTCCAAATCATTTGGTTCATTCAACAAACGAAAACGAACGAATTGAACTCTGGAAAAGATTTCATTAATTTTTATGAACGAGTTTGAACTGGAGAGTCACGAACGCGCAGAACAGAGCAAGGCGAGCATTTGAGCTTATAAAACTAAAACTTTTTTTTATTTTATTTTTTTAATGAGCGATTGTTCCGCTTGATTCATCGCCTGGATTCGTTTAAAGCACTTTGAACAGTTTGCACTGAAACTGTCTTTTGGACCTTGAACCGTTTGGTTACCAGTAAAGTGCATTATATGGAGAAAAATCCAGGAATGTTTTCATCAAAAACCTCAATTTCTTTTCAACTGAAGAAAGAAAGACATGGACATCTTGGATGACATTGGGGTGAGTAAATTATCAGCAAAGGTTTTTTCAAAAGTGAACTACTCTAATTTATTCTGTTCTTTCAAAGACAAATCTTAAAACTGTTCAACACATGGAACTGTTGTATTGAAAACACTTGTGTCCACATTGGGCTTCTGTGATGGTGTGTGTTGTTTAGAGCTTGACAGAGTCTCTTTTGCTTTTGAGTGTTCTGCTATAAACATCTCTATTGTTCCACAGAAGAGCGTCACGCTTAATAATAAAAGTTTTAAAAGGAGATGATGCCACGGAAGAGCCAATTTTAGTTCCTCAGGGAACTTTTCAATAAACAGTTGCATTTCATATTTATTTCTATAGAACATTCAAAAAACTTCAAAGAACCTTTTGTGCTTTTGTGATCTCATCACAGCATGTACAGCCAAATGTTAATCTTTGGATATACATGTTCATACATACGCATATAAAATGATAACATAAATAGAAAAAATAGAGAAGTTTCTCTTTTAAAGGGATAGTTCACTTAGTTTGAAATAAATTTTTGATATGTTTTATATTTCAAGGGCAAGGGCATCCAAGGGCATCCAAGATGTAAGTGTCTTTGTTTCCACAGTATTTTCAATTTTGATATTTTTAGGTCAAACCGTTCTTGTCTGTCAGTCATATAATGCAGATTTAGGGGGTCCACTGTCAAAGAGCATGCACAGAGAAGTCCAGATTAAACACGATTTAATGACTCGTAAATGTAAGTACACATTGATGGCCTAAGACACGAAACGAGCGGTTTGTGTGAGAAAACGAACAGTATTTATATAGTTTTTACCTCCTGTAATCACAGAGATATCAAACTAATCTGAAGGCACGGGCACTTCGGTCTGCGCAAGCGCGGAAGTGATCGATTGTGTGTGTACGTCACTCATTGTTTATACAGAGATTTCAGAAGTTGTACCTTTCACTGTGAAGATCTAAACATATTTAGATATACAGGAAATCACAATGAAAGACGATTTCGATATATATAAATTAGTGGTGCAACGGATCATTTAAATCACCTGTATGGGTCCATTTTGGATTTCCCATCAAATATAACATAAAGGAAAGAGGTTTGATAAAACCGACAACAACCGCTGATCACCGTGACATTTAAGCAGCCCCTAGTTGCACAATCAGAACGGGCTAAAGCCATCACAAATGCTATCGGTGTGTTTATAGCTGCAGACATGATGCCATAGTCGGCTGTACAAAAAGAGGGCTTTAAACACATGCTGAAAGTGCTTGAGCCACGTTACGACATGAACTGTTGTGGATGAACTATCCTGAGCATCCTCTGTTGCTGCTCACGACAGACGGGTGGACTTCTAGGGGAACGGAGAGCTATGTGACGATAACTGCTCACAATTTAAAAGTCTTAATAAAAAAAGACAAATCTTATGTTTATTTGTCTTCTCTTTTTTTTCTGATCTGAAAAATGATCCGATCCGTGACTCTGATCCGAGAACGATTCCAATCCGTGAGTTTTTTGATCTGTTGCACCCCTAATATAAATATGTTTAGTAAAAGGTAAAACTTACTAAATCTCCGTGTAAATATTGAGTGACGTACACACGCAAGCGATCACTTCCGGCGCTTGCGCAGATCGAAGCGCCCGTGCCATCAGATCAGTTGGACGTGGCTGTGGTTACAAGAGGTAAAAACGATATAAATACGTTTCGTGTCTTAGGCCATCAATGTGTACTTACATTTACGAGTCATTAAATCATGTTTAATTTGGACTTCTCTGTGCATGCTCTGAGGTGGACCCCCTAAACCTACATTATATGACTGACAGACAAGAACGGTTTGACCTAAAAATGGCAAAATTGAAAATACTGTGGAAACAAAGACACCTACATATTTGATGCCCTTGAGGTAAGATAAAACATATCAAAAATTAATTTCAAAGTGAACTATCCCTTTAAGACGGGTTGAAATTGAACATGTTTTATGTTTGATTAATCTATAGAGGTGTTTTGTTTGCTGTCATGATCCGTCTGTCGAGCTGAACAAGAACCTCACACACACACAAGTGACATCACGGTGGTTTCCTGTTGGTACATCACCGTCGCCCTCTGAGACAGAGACAGACATGATGCGAGAGATGTGCTGCTTCCTGCGGGAGACACACACACACATCTCGCTTTACACCTCTGTCTCTCACCACCAGCTCGCTTTAGATCTGTGAACGTGAAAATAGATTTTCGAGCATATCTCAGAAATCACGACATCCTGCTTCCACTAACACATCTTCATCTTCTTCCTCAAGATACCGTCTGGTATTTTAATATATCCGTGTCACTCGGGTGGTACTCTTTCAAAAGGTGCTGTACCATTTCTGGGTAAATGAGCTACATGAGTAAATGAGCTGGACCTTTTGAAAAGTGTTATGCATATGAAGGGAGAATAAAATCTCTCAGGGAACTCAAAGTAAGTAATTTGGTATCTTAAAATTTTAAGTTAAACCAACAAATAAAATTTTTACGACGTGTGTGCGTCTGTGTGGCGTGTTTCTTTATCCTGAGAAAATGAAAACGATATAATCAGGCCAGAGATGATTTATTCCTTTACTTCTCAGCATACTTATTTCAGCTGTGTGTTTGCTTGTGCACCATGAACTAGTGCGTGTGTCTGTTCAAGTCAGGAAAAGGTCACTGAAGTTTCACATTGTGTGTGTGTGTATGTGACTGCGTGTGAGTCTGTGTGTGTCTGTCTTTTTGTGTGTTGCATGAACTCACTGGCTCTGCACTGCGTAATCATCAGATCATTTGTAACGGAAACTTTTTGCTTGATTTCTGTGAATTTGAAGTCACACGATGAATTCCTCCTGCTTGATGTTTTGTGTAATCAAAGAGCAGGCCAAGTTTTTTTATAGAAACTGCTCAAAAATGCAGTTTGCAGTTCAGAACTTGGGGTAAAACATTCAGTTTTGGGGTAAAACGCCAGACAAGCATCTGAGGTTTCTGTCGAGACGACTTGAAATAATGTGCTTAGCATGTAGAATAAGCTGAACTTTCTGTTCAAGCTGCTCGCCTTTCAAACCGCCACTTCTCGGATCTATTTTTAGCTTTTACCTCATTTCTAGATTAAACCTTTAAACCATTTGAGGCCAGTGATTTAATCGTGTTTAAGAGGCGCCTAAAAGCCCTTTCCTGGAAATGTTCACTTCTACTATTCATGTGTTTTTTAAAATCTCTTCTGCTCACCAAGGCTGCATTTATTTGATCAAAAATACAGTAAAATCAGTAAAATTGTGAAATGTTATTTCAATTTTAAAAAACTGTTTTCTATGTCAAAATATGTGAAAATGTAATTTATTCCTGCGATCAAAGCTGTTTTTTCAGCATCATTATTCCAGTCTTCAGTGTCACATGATCCTTCAGATATCATCATAATATGATGATTTTCTGCTCAAGGAATATTTATGGTTATTATCAATGTTGCAAACAGTTGCAAAATAGCTTTTTCATATTTAGCTCATATAAGCTAATATTCATCACGCTGTTAATGGTTTTAGTGTTTGTTATTACAGTAATGCATTAGTTTGCACAGACCGCGAGTGTAAAAGCGTCTCTATTCTTCTCTCCTGACCTTCGACATGCAGAACTGGTTTGAGAATCTGTTGACTTGTTCAATATAATACGGCTGGATTGACCAGTCAAGTCAATATGTTGTCTGTCAAGCTGAATATTAGTCTGTGAGGATATTTTAAATCTTTATTATTGCAGTGAACTCGTCATCAGTTCTCGGGTTACACTTGATCACCTCTATTGTCAAAAATAACACTTATTTATCATCTCTATTTCAAGATGTGTCGTTGCTTGGCAACTACATCTCATTGTGGTTTTATTGGTCACTAATTGTGGCGATTGGAAGCACTGAAGACCCACAGCTCTGCGATTGGAGTATTTCTCAGTATTTATAGATGGTGTATTTTACTGTTTCACATCAGCTCTTCTGCTTTGACTACATTCTGTCTTTATCTGGTATCATCTCTTATTATGAGTTCAAGGATCTTAATTTACTTTTATCTGTTCTTAAAATTAGTCTTTGCACATGTCTTCTACAAAAACATCATAATTAGAGTCATAGTTTCTGCGAAAACTCAAAGTTATGAGAATTAATGTAAATACTGTAAAACCATAAACTAAATCATTTTCTGAAGTGTGTGTGTGGTGAGTGTTTACTAGGGTGTTCTAAGTGGTTGCTAGATTGTTTTTAAATGTGTTCTGAATGTCTCCTCTGGGTGGTTTCTAGTGTGTTTTGAATGGTTGGTAGGGTGTTCAAGGTGGTTGCTAGGTGGTTTTTAGGGTGTTCTATGTGGTTTCTGGAGTGTTCTGAATGGTTGCTAGGGTGTTCTAGGTGGTTGCTAGAGCGTTCTGTATGGCTGTTAGGGTAGTTAGGGTAGGGTAGTGTAGTTGCTTGGTTGTTTTAGGGTGCTCTGAGTGATTGCTAGGGTGTTCTGGGTGGTTGCTAGGGTGTTCTGGGTAGTTGCTTGGTTGTTTTTATGGTGTCCTGAATGGTCGCACCCCAAGTAGCTGAAAGTGGTGGACAACCTTCAGTTTTGTTTGTTCGATGGAAATACTTGGTGGATGGTACTCTTTTTGTGGTGCGGGCTGATGCAGAACTTCAGTCTTCTTCAAGCTGACTTCAAGGCCGAATCTCTGGGCAGTTTTTGCGAAACAGGACGTGATATGCTGCATAGCTGCCTCTGTGTGAGCAAGGAGGGCGGCATCGTCAGCAAAGAGCAGCTCCCGGATCAGTAGCTCCATGGTCTCACGCACGACAAATATATATTCAAGAATGCATAGTGGAAAAAAATTCTTATTTATGTACAAACATCTGATAAACATTTTTGTAAAGATGTACTGCAATTTACAAGCACACTGTGGCATCTTGGCAAAAAATTCAAACGAGCTTCTTTAGTGTCTGTCTGTGTGTGTGTGTGTGTTTGTGTGTGTTTGTCATGATTGATGTTCTGGTTCCAGGGTTGAATGCATCTCTATAGTGCACATCAACACATCACTGCGCTAAAGGACAAGTGGGATTATGGGGTGTTATGGGAACACACACGCACAATATTGATGTCATACTGTCACATTGATTGATAACAGCAACCATCAACAGAAACAGTCACACCTATGGACACACAAACGGCATCCAAGTGTCTAATCATGAGACGAAGGGCTCCGGATTCACAGCCAAATAATCGCGAATCTAATGGAAAATGACAGCTTGACGAGTAGAGGTTCTCAAACAAATTTACATTCAACTGTATGAAACCACCAAACAACATCCTAACAGCACTCTAGAATCTAGCATCCTCCTAGCAACCATCTAAACATCCAACCAACCATCAAAAACACCATAGCTACCACCTAAAAACCATGCATAACACCCCAGAAACCACATTGAACACCCTAGTAATCATTCAGCGCACCGTAAAAACAACCAAGCAACTACCTAGAACACCGTAGCAGTCATTCTGAACACTCTAGAAACACCTAGAACACCCTAGCAACCATTCAGAACATGCTAGAAACCACCCAGTAACCACTTAGAGCAGAAACTTAGAACACCCTAAAACAAGCTAGCAACCACCTAGAACACCCTAGCAACCATTCTGAACACTCTAGAAACACCTAGAACACTCTAGTAACCATTCAGAACACACTAGAAACCACCCAGAACACCCTAGCAATCACTCAGAGCACCCTGAAAAACAACCAAGCAACTACCCTGGTCTGAACCCTTTTACACTCTTATCAATGCTAGCCGCTCAGTTCAAGAACCAGCGATTGATTGCATTCCACAACAGCCAGTGAAAACTGAGTTGGATGTGGCACCAACACTACAAGAGACTGTGGAAGCCATTAAACATCATAAACAACTCCAGGAGTTGATGCCATCCCTCCTGAGATATGGAAAAATGGAGGTCTAACACTGCACACCAAACTCCATGAATTTTTCGTCTGCTGCTGGGAGCAGGTGAAACTCCCTCAAGACCTCCGTGATGCAGTCATCATTACTCTGTACAAGAACAAAGGGGAGAAGTCAGACTGTTCCAGTTACCGAGGCATAACACTTCTGTCTGTCGCCAGCAAAATCCTTGCAAGAGTTTTGCTGAATCGACTGGTACCTGTGATAGTAGAAGATCACCTTCCAGAGACACAGTGTGGCTTCAGAGCCAACCGGGGAACCACAGATATGGTTTTTGTCCTGAGGCAGATTCAGTAGAAGTGTCGGGAGCAAAACAAAGCACTGTACGTCACCTTTGTGGATCTGACAAAAGCATTTGACACCGTGAGCAGGCAGGGACTTTGGAAAATTCTGGGAAAGCTAGGCTGCCCACCGAAGTTACTCACCATGATCATCCAGCTTCATGAAGACCAGCTTGGACAAGTCAGACACAGCAACAACCTTTCGCAGCCCTTCCCTATTACAAATGGAGTAAAACAGGGCTGTGTTCTTGCTCCAACACTGTTCACCATTTTGTTCAGCATGATGATCCAGCAGATCACAGAGGACCTCGACGACTCTGATGGCGTATATATCCGTTTTCGTCTTGACGGGAGCGTGTTCAACCTGAGGCATCTGCAGGCCCGTACAAAGACCATGGAGCTACTGATCCGGGAGCTGCTCTTTGCTGACGACGCCGCCCTCCTTGTTCACTGCCCAGAGCTTCGGCCTTGAAGTCAGCTTGAAGAAGACTGAAGTTCTGCATCAGCCCGCACTACAAAAAGAGTACCATCCACCAAGCATTTCCACCGAACAAACAAAACTGAAGGTTGTCCACCACTTCAGCTACTTGGGGTGCATGATCACGTCTGACACCAAGACCGATAAAGAAGTTGACAACAGGCTGGCCAAGGCAAACAGAGCATTTAGCAGACTATACATTCGTGTCTGGAACAACAACAACCTAAAAAAAGACACAAAGGTCAGTGTATACAAAGCTGTATGGAGTCCTGGGTCACGTACTGTCATCACCTGAGACTCCTTGAGCGCTTCCATCAGCGCTGCCTCCACACAATTCTCAACATTTGTTGGAATGACTTTGTCGCCAACTCTGAAGTCCTCGAGTTGGCGGAGGTCACCAGTACCGAAGCTATGGTCCTCAAAGTACAACTTCGCTGGTCAGGGCACGTTTCCAGGATGAAGAACCATCGCCTACCCAAGATCGTGCTGCATGATGAACTGTTCTCAGGCTACCGCAATATCGGGGCACCACGAAAGAGGTACAAAGACTCTTTGAAGAAGTACCTCACCGCCTACTGCATCGATTACCGTGAATGGGAAACACAAGCAGCTGATCGCAACTCCTGGCGGCGCACAGTCCATCAAGCCACTTCCCTCTTTGAAGATACCCACAGGGCCAATATGGAGGACAAAAAGAGAAGAAGAAAGAACCGTGTCCCCATCCCGGACCAGACCATTACCTGCAGCTGTTGCGGCAGGACCTGCCTGTCTCGCATAGGCCTCATCAGCCACCAGCATGCCTGTAGAAAACGTGGATGTCCTTCCTAAATCTTCGTTCGTGAAGCCAGGCCATGATGAGGATGTTTAGATGGTTGCTAGGAGGATGCTAGATTCTAGAGTGCTGTTAGGATATTGTTCGGTGGTTTCATACAGTTGAATGTAAATTTGTTTGAGAACCTCTCCTCGTCAAGCTGTCATTATCCATTAGATTCGGGATTATTTATCCAGCTGTGAATCTGGAGCCCTTCGTGTCATGATTAGACACTTGGATGCCGTTTGTGTGTCCATAGGTGTGACTGTTTCTGTTGATGGTTGCTGTTATCAATCAATGTGACAGTATGACATCAATATTGTGCGTGTGTGTATTCCCATAAAACCCCATAATCCCGCATGTCCTTTACCGCAGTATAGAGATGCATTCAACCCTGGAACCAGAACATCAATCATGACAAACACACAAATACACACACACAGAGACAGACACTAAAGAAACTCGTTTTAATTTTTTGCCAAGATGCCACAGTGTACTTGTAAATTGCAGTGCATCTTTACAAAAATGTTTATCGGCTGTACATAAATAAGAATTTTTTTCCACTATGCATTTTTGAATATATATTTGTCGTGCTTGATGCCTAGTATAACTATTACTATTGATCAAAACTTGGTGCCAAACGATCAGATTTTCACCTGCTAAATGATATAACAGGTGAAGAACAATCCTGAGACGATCACAGAGAGGCAAGAGTGCCGGACTCTTAGCGACTGTATAGTGGATGTCCTCTAAAGAAAGCTTAATAGAAAAAAAAAAGAAAGAAAAAAAAATCTTTTGGCCAATTAGGAAGGTTTTGAAGACTCAAATTTCTGGTTGCTGAAAGTTCAATGCTGAACTCTGATTGTTGGCTTTTAGAAATCTATCATGAACTACACATTCATGAAAAACTGAACAAAATGTCTGGGTTTTTATTCATTTAATCCAGAATCCAAAGTTAAAAGGAAAGAATATATTTATGAAAATGTTAATAAATAAAACATTAAAATATATATATGAAGGCCTATGCATTAGAAAATTATATAGTGGTATATTTTTTAGATAAAAAAATAAAACATTAAAAGTAAAAAAAAAATGTAATATATGTAAAAAAAATGAATAAATATTTATAATTACATTTTTTAATAAATATATGTATATACAGTTTGTGCTGATTTAAATGTTTATGTAAATTATAATTACTAATATGTTTCTGGTACAATGCCAAAATGTTATTATCCCTGAATGCAAAAATTGAAGGAAGTTTTATGCCCTGACTTCAGGAATTGTGTGTGTGTGTGTGTGTGTGTGTGTGTGTGTGTGTGTGTGTGTGTGTGTGTGTGTGTGTGTGTGTGTGTGTGTGTGTGTGTGTGTGTGTGTGTGTGTGTGTGTGTGTGTGTGTGTGTGTGTGTGTGTGTGTGTTTGTCCCAGTGTTTGCTGTGTGTGTTTGTTTTTCCAAAGACCCATAAATAAGGTTGTATAGTGATCCAGCTATGTACATGGCCAGATGACATGCTTTATGTTTCTGTATGTGTGCTTGTTTATGGCACATGTGTTTCTGCTTCTGCCCTGTGTGTGTGTGTGTGTAGTAATGGGGGTGTTGAGGACTCCCTGTAGTTCCTCTTTCAGACACTTTAATTAGATAAAAGGCGTCTGGATTAAAGGCAGTTCCTTAATGCAAACTTCCCTCCAGTGCGGTGGAGAGCTGATTTATGGGGCGTTAGCAGACAGTGCTGCCCAGTCAGGAGCTCCGCAGGTGGGGGAGACAGCAGTCCTCCACCCCCACTGATGGAGAACCAAACACCAGCCTGCTGTCACCAATACAGACACACACACATACAGCTGAATGAGCTCATCTTACTTGCAATTTTATATGAATATGCAGAAGCAATAATATGCTTTCCTGTAGCTCAACTAGATCATAACACTAGCAATGCCAAGGTCATGAGCTCAATTCCCAAGGAAAGCAAGAACGGATAATAATGTAGACTTGAAAAGCGTCTGCCAAATGCAAAATTGTGAATGAGTCATATTCTGCTGAAAAGTGTTACACAGCGAGTCTGTGGCCAAAAAGCGTGATGTTTCTGAGATGCCGAGAGCTAGCGTCCGAGACTGACTTCCACTCGACAGAGAGAGCGTCCGTTACTAATTTGGACTTAACAGAACTTCACGAGTGACGACTTTACAGCTTTATGTAAGCAAATGTACATAAAACAAATCAATGTTATAACGTTAGCTTGACATGATGAAATGTTATGGTCAGTATGTTATTCTTATGTTGATCTAGCTGCTAGTTTCGTATAGCAAACGAACTAACACGTAGAATAACATTATAACTTTCAACACACATTTAAATGCTGTTTATTGTGATAGTGTAACGTTATACCAAGTGGAACAGCGCTGCGTTTCCCTCACAAGTTTAATTCATCTAATAAACTGACCTATGTGAGTAATCCAGCACTTGCGTGTAGTTCAATAGAATGAACTTTCCTTCGCGTGTGATATGTCTCATATTAGCAATCGCGACCTGCTTCATACCATTGTAATGTTAAAAAACATGAGTGCTTTCACTAATCCATAAACATTATTAGGTCCATCAGCTTGACAGCAAGTCCCATCATTCAGCTCGTAACTGCGTCATAAACTTACGCCTTTGTTATTGTTGGAAACTGCGCCCTCTTGTGGCCAAAAAATTACATATTTTAGCTTTAAGTGCAATTCAAAGTAGGCTACATTGTATCACTTTGACCCCATTTACGCTGCATGGTTCAAATGACCCAATTCCGATTTTTTTCCTCTCATGAGGCACAGATCGAATATGACCGGCGACCGTGTAAGCCGGGAAAAACCACATGGATACCGATATTCTCAGATCGGTTTCAGGCCTTACTCACATGTGGAAATATTGCTGGTTTGAGGCAGGTTTTTGAGCACGTAAATCACGACTCACAACTTTGTAGCGTTTCAGGCCAGTCACGGCAAACTACCTGAGCGCAAGGAATTGTGGTAGCTAGATGTAAACAAATCTTGTTATGTATATATGGTTTCGCGGGCTATGTGACGTCAGAGCTCGTAACTGGAAGTACATCGATCTAGTTCGAGTTCTCGGGTTTGACTTGGCCTTTTTAATTAAATCTGTTTTGCAAATGCATCGCCATAGAGTTAACCTTTTCAGACAGGACAGCCAGCTGTCTCGTTCACTTCACGTCTGTGGGCGTTACGCACAGCTCAGTGAGGCCGGTCCAATTTACTTCAATGAAATCTAATAGTGTAATTGACAGAATTACAAAAATATATTTAACTACCTAAAAGTTAAAGATTTTTAATAAAACTTAAGAGATGGTGGATGTGTGAAATTTCATGATTTATGAGTGACGTTAGTAGTCTAGTAGAATTTTCCAAAAAAAATTTGTTACCTAAAAGTTAAAGATTTTTTTGTGTCACGCATGCATGTCTATTTCCCCCATATTAACTATAAATGTGATATTTTTCCAATATCTCGACTCCTTTATTAATGGAGTATATAAACAGACGTTTCAATATATTGGTATTAAAGGCATTTTCTGAGAATTTATATTTCAAGTTTTTACTGCAAATGTCGAAATGCCGCGCTCTTTGGTCCATCAGTGCTTGAGTCACCATATATCAGAAAACATTTGGAATGGATCAGACATAATTCTGACCACTTATTAAGTTTTGTTTTAACCCTCAGGTGCTATTCGTTTCGGAGTCACACTTGTTATCTTCCCGGTCAAAAGTGACCGGACACCTAAAAATGAAATTTTCTCCATCCCAGTAAAACCAATGCAATTTATTTTTGTTCAATAATATTTATTCTTTTTAATTTAGTATTTTGAGACAATTTGATTGAATTTATTAATATTTATGCAATATTTATGGTCTATTTTTGCCATGGAAAAATATATATATTTTTCTAAATATATATTATTTTTTTCAAAAAATTATTAATGCAGTATTTTAGTATAATATAGAGTCTAGGCCTTCAGAAAAAAAATATTTTTTGAAGAAAATTAGCACCATCTGGTTACAGTATAGAGAAAAAGCGTAGAATCATGGTGTAACCACTAGCCCTCCAAGTGCTCTTCGTTTCGGAGTCACACTTGTTATCTTCCGGTCAAAAGTGACCGGACACCTAAAAATGAAACTTTCTCTATCCCAGTAAAACCAATGCAATTTATTTTTGTTCAATAATATTTTTTCTTTTTAATTTTGTATTTTGAGGCAATTTGATGTTACTTATTAATATTTATGCAATATTTATGGTCCATTTTTGCCATAGAAAATAATACAAAAAAAATGTTTTACCACTTAAATTGCTAGATTTTTTTGTGTTCACATACCTATTGCCATAAAAGTCACCAAGTTTCGTAATTTTCTGATGAACCTGTGATTTTTAAATATTCAAAACAGATTTCTTTAATCACAATTTATTGGTGTTTTTCTGTATAAAAGTGTGTGTGTGTGTGTGTGGGTGGGTATGTCTGTTTTGCACTCTTGATGTTTTAGAGTGTCACCCCTTCAATGCTGAGCACTTTTTTTCTGCATCGTGGCCGATTTGTAGATTGTACACACAAAGATTCTCAAAGTTTTTGTGTTTTTGTCAATTTCCCATTCATTTCCTATGGTCGGTCATTTTTGACCGAAGAGCACAAGTGTGACTATTTTTTTTTACGACCACTTAGCCTGCTCGGATCATGACCTCAATTTTTTTGTGTGTTCACATATCCAATGCCATAAAAGTCAGTTTCGGAACATTCCGATGAAGCTGTGATTTTAAAATTTCAAAACAGAAAATGTTTCTGTCAGAAATAGAGCACCTGAGGGTTAAGTGAATTTCATTTGTGTAAATTGTATCTTCATTTTAATCAGTGTTTTCATCAACAAATTGACTGGATTAATAAACAAGAAGCAAATATCCGTACACGTACAACTGAACATCTCGTACACGAATTTGAAGTTTTCAAAATCACATCTTTCTGCTCTCGAGTTTTGCTACTAATTTACATTCATATTAAGTTAGCTATATTAATATCAGTGATAGCATACTGGCCTATAAATATCTCAATATCTCAGCTCTGGAAGGGTCAAGAGCCTTCATTTTTGCACTCAGGTCTAAGTCTCATGGCCCTCTATCAGAATCCAGAGTTTCAAGAAACTTTTCTTTTCGCACACAAAAAAAAAACATAAGGGGTACCACTGCTCGTTTTTTTTTTTTTTGTGCGCAAAAAAAAGTTTCTTGAAACTCTGGATTCTGATAGAGGGCCATGGGACTTAGTCCTGAGTGCAAAATGAAGGCTCTAGACCCTTCCAGAGCTGATATTGAGATATTTATGAGATATTTATGACATACTGAGATATTGAGCCATTATAAATATCTCAATATCTCAGCTCTGGGAGGGTCTAGAGCCTCCATTTTTGCACTCAGGACTTAGTCCCATGGCCCTCTATCAGAATCCAGAGTTTCAAGAAGATTGCAGAAACTTTTTTTTTCGCACAAAAAAAAAACATAAGGGGTACCACTGTCGTTTTTTTGTGCGCAAAAAAAGTTTCTCTGAAACTCTGGATTCTGATTGAGGGCCATGGGACTAAGACCTGAGTGCAAAAATGAAGGCTCTAGACCCTTCCAGAGCTGAGATATTGAGATATTTATGAGATATTTATGACATACTGAGATATTGAGCCATTATAAATATCTCAATATTCTCAGCTCTGGGTGGGTCTAGAGCCTCCATTTTTGCACTCAGGACTAAGTCCCATGGCCCTCTATCAGAATCCAGAGTTCCAAGAAGATTGGAGAAACTTTTTTTCGCACAAAAAAAAACATAAGGGGTACCACTGTCGTTTTTTTTTTTTTTTTGTGTGTGAAAAAAAAGTTTCTTGAAACTCTGGATTCTGATTGAGGGCCATGGGACTAAGACCTGAGTGCAAAAATGAAGGCTCTAGACCCTTCCAGAGCTGAGATATTGAGATATTTATGACATACTGAGATATTGAGCCATTATAAATATCTCAATATCTCAGCTCTGGGAGGGTCTAGAGCCTCCATTTTTGCACTCAGGTCTCAAGCCCCATGGCCCTCTATCAGAATCCAGAGTTTCAAGAAGATTGGAGAAACTTTTTTCGCACAAAAAAAAAACATAAGGGGTACCACTGTCGTTTTTTTTTTGTGCGAAAAAAAAGTTTCTTGAAACTCTGGATTCTGATTGAGGGCCATGGGACTAAGACCTGAGTGCAAAAATGAAGGCTCTAGACCCTTCCAGAGCTGAGATATTGAGATATTTATGAGATATTTATGACATACTGAGATATTGAGCCATTATAAATATCTCAATATCTCAGCTCTGGGAGGGTCTAGAGCCTCCATTTTTGCACTCAGGACTAAGTCCCATGGCCCTCTATCAGAATCCAGAGTTTCAAGAAGATTGGAGAAACTTTTTTTCACACAAAAAAAAACATAAGGGGTACCACTGTCGTTTTTTTTTTTTTTTTGTGAAAAAAAAGTTTCTTGAAACTCTGGATTCTGATTGAGGGCCATGGGACTAAGACCTGAGTGCAAAAATGAAGGCTCTAGACCCTTCCAGAGCTGAGATATTGAGATATTTATGACATACTGAGATATTGAGCCATTATAAATATCTCAATATCTCAGCTCTGGGAGGGTCTAGAGCCTCCATTTTTGCACTCAGGTCTAAGCCCCATGGCCCTCTATCAGAATCCAGAGTTTCAAGAAGATTGGAGAAACTTTTTTCCGCACAAAAAAAAACATAAGGGGTACCACTGTCGTTTTTTTTTTTTTTGTGCGAAAAAAAAGTTTCTTGAAACTCTGGATTCTGATTGAGGGCCATGGGACTAAGACCTGAGTGCAAAAATGAAGGCTCTAGACCCTTCCAGAGCTGAGATATTGAGATATTTATGAGATATTTATGACATACTGAGATATTGAGCCATTATAAATATCTCAATATCTCAGCTCTGGGAGGGTCTAGAGCCTCCATTTCTGCACTCAGGACTAAGTCCCATGGCCCTCTATCAGAATCCAGAGTTTCAAGAAGATTGGAGAAACTTTTTTTTCGCACACAAAAAAAAACATAAGGGGTACCACTGTCGTTTTTTTTTTTTGTGCGCAAAAAAAGTTTCTTGAAACTCTGGATTCTGATTGAGGGCCATGGGACTAAGACCTGAGTGCAAAATGAAGGCTCTAGACCCTTCCAGAGCTGAGATATTGAGATATTTATGACATACTGAGATATTGAGCCATTATAAATATCTCAATATCTCAGCTCTGGGAGGGTCTAGAGCCTCCATTTTTGCACTCAGGTCTAAGCCCCATGGCCCTCTATCAGAATCCAGAGTTTCAAGAAGATTGGAGAAACTTTTTTCGCACAAAAAAAACATAAGGGGTACCACTGTCGTTTTTTTTTTTTTTTTTGTGCGAAAAAAAAAGTTTCTTGAAACTCTGGATTCTGATTGAGGGCCATGGGACTAAGACCTGAGTGCAAAAATGAAGGCTCTAGACCCTTCCAGAGCTGATATTGAGATATTTATGAGATATTTATGACATACTGAGATATTGAGCCATTATAAATATCTCAATATCTCAGCTCTGGGAGGGTCTAGAGCCTCCATTTTTGCACTCAGGACTAAGTCCCATGGCCCTCTATCAGAATCCAGAGTTTCAAGAAGATTGGAGAAACTTTTTTTTTCCGCACAAAAAAAAAACATAAGGGGTACCACTGTCGTTTTTTTGTGCGCAAAAAAAGTTTCTTGAAACTCTGGATTCTGATTGAGGGCCATGGGACTAAGACCTGAGTGCAAAAATGAAGGCTCTAGACCCTTCCAGAGCTGAGATATTGAGATATTTATGAGATATTTATGACATACTGAGATATTGAGCCATTATAAATATCTCAATATCTCAGCTCTGGGAGGGTCTAGAGCCTCCATTTTTGCACTCAGGACTAAGTCCCATGGCCCTCTATCAGAATCCAGAGTTTCAAGAAGATTGGAGAAACTTTTTTTCGCACAAAAAAAAACATAAGGGGTACCACTGTCGTTTTTTTTTTTTTTTTTGTGTGTGAAAAAAAGTTTCTTGAAACTCTGGATTCTGATTGAGGGCCATGGGACTAAGACCTGAGTGCAAAAATGAAGGCTCTAGACCCTTCCAGAGCTGAGATATTGAGATATTTATGACATACTGAGATATTGAGCCATTATAAATATCTCAATATCTCAGCTCTGGGAGGGTCTAGAGCCTCCATTTTTGCACTCAGGTCTCATGCCCCATGGCCCTCTATCAGAATCCAGAGTTTCAAGAAGATTGGAGAAACTTTTTTCGCACAAAAAAAAAACATAAGGGGTACCACTGTCGTTTTTTTTTTGTGCGAAAAATGACATACTTATATATTTATGACATACTGAGATATTGAGCCATTATAAATATCTCAATATCTCAGCTCTGGGAGGGTCTAGAGCCTCCATTTTTGCACTCAGGTCTATGCCCCATGGCCCTCTATCAGAATCCAGAGTTTCAAGAAGATTGGAGAAACTTTTTTTCGCACAAAAAAAAAACATAAGGGGTACCACTGTCGTTTTTTTTTTTTTGTGCGAAAAAAAAGTTTCTTGAAACTCTGGATTCTGATTGAGGGCCATGGGACTAAGACCTGAGTGCAAAAATGAAGGCTCTAGACCCTTCCAGAGCTGAGATATTGAGATATTTATGAGATATTTATGACATACTGAGATATTGAGCCATTATAAATATCTCAATATCTTCAAGCTCTGGGGAGGGTCTTAGAGCCTCCATTTTTGCACTCAGGACTAAGTCCCATGGCCCTCTATCAGAATCCAGAGTTTCAAGACAGATTAGAGAAACTTTTTTTCGCACAAAAAAAAAACATAAGGGGTACCACTGTCGTTTTTTTTTTTTTTTTTTGTGTGAAAAAAAAGTTTCTTGAAACTCTGGATTCTGATTGAGGGCCATGGGACTAAGACCTGAGTGCAAAAATGAAGGCTCTAGACCCTTCCAGAGCTGAGATATTGAGATATTTATGACATACTGAGATATTGAGCCATTATAAATATCTCAATATCTCAGCTCTGGGAGGGTCTAGAGCCTCCATTTTTGCACTCAGGTCTAAGCCCCATGGCCCTCTATCAGAATCCAGAGTTTCAAGAAGATTGGAGAAACTTTTTTCGCACAAAAAAAAAAACATAAGGGGTACCACTGTCGTTTTTTTTTTTGTGCAAAAAAAAAGTTTCTTGAAACTCTGGATTCTGATTGAGGGCCATGGGACTAAGACCTGAGTGCAAAAATGAAGGCTCTAGACCCTTCCAGAGCTGAGATATTGAGATATTTATGAGATATTTATGACATACTGAGATATTGAGCCATTATAAATATCTCAATATCTCAGCTCTGGGAGGGTCTAGAGCCTCCATTTTTGCACTCAGGACTAAGTCCCATGGCCCTCTATCAGAATCCAGAGTTTCAAGAAGATTGGAGAAACTTTTTTTCACACAAAAAAAAACATAAGGGGTACCACTGTCGTTTTTTTTTTTTTTTTTGTGAAAAAAAAGTTTCTTGAAACTCTGGATTCTGATTGAGGGCCATGGGACTAAGACCTGAGTGCAAACATGAAGGCTCTAGACCCTTCCAGAGCTGAGATATTGAGATATTTATGACATACTGAGATATTGAGCCATTATAAATATCTCAATATCTCAGCTCTGGGAGGGTCTAGAGCCTCCATTTTTGCACTCAGGTCTAAGCCCCATGGCCCTCTATCAGAATCCAGAGTTTCAAGAAGATTGGAGAAACTTTTTTCGCACAAAAAAAAAACATAAGGGGTACCACTGTCGTTTTTTTTTTTTTGTGCGAAAAAAAAAGTTTCTTGAAACTCTGGATTCTGATTGAGGGCCATGGGACTAAGACCTGAGTGCAAAAATGAAGGCTCTAGACCCTTCCAGAGCTGAGATATTGAGATATTTATGAGATATTTATGACATACTGAGATATTGAGCCATTATAAATATCTCAATATCTCAGCTCTGGGAGGGTCTAGAGCCTCCATTTCTGCACTCAGGACTAAGTCCCATGGCCCTCTATCAGAATCCAGAGTTACAAGAAGATTGGAGAAACTTTTTTTCGCACACAAAAAAAAAACATAAGGGGTACCACTGTCGTTTTTTTTTTTTGTGCGCAAAAAAAAGTTTCTTGAAACTCTGGATTCTGATTGAGGGCCATGGGACTAAGACCTGAGTGCAAAAATGAAGGCTCTAGACCCTTCCAGAGCTGAGATATTGAGATATTTATGACATACTGAGATATTGAGCCATTATAAATATCTCAATATCTCAGCTCTGGGAGGGTCTAGAGCCTCCATTTTTGCACTCAGGTCTAAGCCCCATGGCCCTCTATCAGAATCCAGAGTTTCAAGAAGATTGGAGAAACTTTTTTCCGCACAAAAAAAAACATAAGGGGTACCACTGTCGTTTTTTTTTTTTGTGCGAAAAAAAAAGTTTCTTGAAACTCTGGATTCTGATTGAGGGCCATGGGACTAAGACCTGAGTGCAAAATGAAGGCTCTAGACCCTTCCAGAGCTGATATTGAGATATTTATGAGATATTTATGACATACTGAGATATTGAGCCATTATAAATATCTCAATATCTCAGCTCTGGGAGGGTCTAGAGCCTCCATTTTTGCACTCAGGACTAAGTCCCATGGCCCTCTATCAGAATCCAGAGTTTCAAGAAGATTGGAGAAACTTTTTTTTCGCACAAAAAAAAAACATAAGGGGTACCACTGTCGTTTTTTTTGTGCGCAAAAAAAAGTTTCTTGAAACTCTGGATTCTGATTGAGGGCCATGGGACTAAGACCTGAGTGCAAAAATGAAGGCTCTAGACCCTTCCAGAGCTGAGATATTGAGATATTTATGAGATATTTATGACATACTGAGATATTGAGC
>JAQIUQ010007530.1:45000-60113 GCA_030378365.1 Hybognathus amarus | reverse complement strand
GGGTGAGCCCTCGGAAGTTCCAGCTGTCAACCACTGGTTCCAGCTGAGCGAAAGGGTATGGGACTCAGCTCATGTGCATCTCCATCAGGCAACGTGGAGACACAAGAGCTAATATTCTTAAATATATACATGCATATGTGTGTATTTATATATATATATATATATATATATATATATATATATGAAAAATATATACATACACACATATATATATTATGTAAACACAAACTTTTATTTTGGATGCAATTAATCGTTACCAAGCAAACTACTATTGTATATTATATAAACTGTATTTGTTGATAAAATAATGCTAATGAAATAAAAGGCCATTTAATTGTACTTAGAGTATACTTTCATGACCCTTTCTTAAGTACACTTTTGAAAAGCATATAAGTCAAGTCAATTCACATTTATTTATATAGCGCTTTTTACAATATAGATTCGTATCAAAGCAGCTTCACAGTGATAACATAAAAGTAATAAAACACAGATCAATAGTATTGTTGAATATTAAATGTCCCCAACTAAGCAAGCCAAAAGCAAGGCAACAGTGGCAAGGAACCAAAACTCCATCAGGTGATTGGATGGAGAACAAAACCTTGGGAGAACCCAGGCTCAGATATAACATATTTTCATATGAATAATTTTTATAATTTAATTGAATAATTGAGCAATCCGTAATCAATTATTCAGTTAAATCTTGTTAGGATTAATCAATTCAATTTGATGCAATTTTAGTTCTAATTAAATTGTGAAAATCTAAAAAAAAAGCTTTTTTGTGTGTGTTTCTGCACAGTGGGAGTAGTAAAAAGCCTACATTTATCCCTGTTGTATCTTTTTAAAAGTACTCTAAAGTTTTCTTCTTCTTCATTTATGATGGAAGAACAAGTTATTACATGTTAAGTATACGTTAAGTATAAAAACAATTTCTTTCTTTAGTCATTACATGAGCTGATGAATTGTTCCCAATGAGAATGTGCATTAAAAACTTAAATAGGGTAATTCATGCCTTCATGTTGACTTTAAAAGTGGAAATGTCACACATATCCTCATCTGTGTGATTGGCAGGTGGGGTGTAGACAGCCTTAAGGAGAACAGCTGCTATGGAATGTTAAAGAAATACTCCCCTCCTTAATTAAGTCTAATTATTTATCTTCTGTGTTAGTGCCTGGAGCAGTTTCAGCGCTCAGTGAAACAAACAGCGCAAGATTCCAGCCTTCTCAACAGAGCACAGCTCTCCAAAGCACAATGGCTGCTAACCAGAGCAGAACCGTTGAAGGGATACTCCACTTTTTTTGGAAATAGGCTCATTTTAAAACTCCCCCAGAGTTAAAAAGTTGGGTTTTTACCATTTTTGAATCCATTCAGAAGGTTTTCTGAAATATTAGAAGAACATCAGTAAGCAGACAGTTTCTGGTCTCATTGACTTCCATAGTGGATTTACTATGAACACTGCACAATAACAATCTCTTATTATTCATATGCAAATAAAATCATATTGCTCTACTTAATATATGATCAGTTATTGGGTCACTTTTATATTGGGTGCAATGAACTGTCGTTTATATTTAAGTGAAAAAATAAATTGTTTTATTAAGTATTTTTATTACATTTTATTAGTCTTTTGCAGTAGCCCATGTGTATTGTAAATGTCATCATGAGCATGATTCTTAAAGAAAAAGAAAAGAAGCCGATCCTTAAACAACCTTCTAATTGACCTCATAACAGTTTGTCTTTTGTTCATCTGCTTGTCCAAGCCTTTTTCCTCATGATTTGAAAATCTCCTTCACCATCCAGCTGGATGTCCTAATCCAAGATCAAAGTGGGGAAAAAATACTATCAAGACCCTCCTGTAGAATCACATATTCGCTCTTCTGTAATCTATAAACAACTTAATTGCTTCCTTGTCCAATAATAGTTAATAATTAATAAAGCGCAAACTATCTAAAAAAACTCTTTACCCCTTAAGATGTGCTGTTTAGTCTAGCTTTGCCTTTGTGAAAATGATTAAAGAATAAAATAATGTCAACAGAATGGGGCTGTGATTAATGTCTGTGCACCCAGATGGCATCCTTGAAGTCAGTCGTGACCCCTGCTGACTGTGTGTGTGTGTGTGTGTGTGTGTGTGCGCGCGCGCGAGCATGTGTGTGTGAACTGGGGTACATGAGTGCATTGTGCTGTGCAAATGTAAATCACCTTATGTTAACCATTTTGTATATGTGCCAGTCCATCTTCCCCTGCATTCAAGTACGTTTTAATGTTGTATCTCAAAAGAATACTGTTGCATAAACATATAAATACACACAGCCCGCTTTAGCATCCCAAGCGCCACACACAAACCGCTTTTGCAAAGTCACATAAATCGCGCACAGGGTACCCTTTAGCGCTAATGAGACGTAAAAATAAAGCGGGCAGTAGGCGCCTCCTAGTGGCCTAACCCTACCCCAAATCCCCATATCGCCTAAACTTAATTCTTGCCCCATTTGTTGCGAAGGGTACCTGTGCTGTATTTTGTTACCTTTTGCAAAAGTGTCAAAATATGGCGCGTTGGGATGAGAATGTTGCTGCGCACCACACACAGCCATAAAAAGTAGGACCTCAAATGCCCCCTGAAGGAGGAACATAGACGGATGCTGTGGGCCTGACAACTAGGAACCCTGAAAGGAGGCTTCAAGTGAAAATGAGCCAATGCACATTAGCGTGCAATCATTTGCATCAGCTGTTCAGCCATGCAGCGAGGGTATATAATGAGCAGCAGGTATGATTGCACTTCAGTTTTTTGCTGAGGAGCCCAGTCGATGAGCTGGCTCCCCGGCCGGTCGCAGCAGATGCGACAGGACGGACGTATCCATTCCCTCCTTCAGGGAACGAGTGTTACCATACGTAACCGACCCCATCCAGTGCCCTGTGTGAGCCTCTTTCCCCTTCTTGCCTGGAAGGACGATAGGAGAGGATCTACACAGAGCGTATCTGTCACTGTTGTTCTATGATAACCCATACAGTGAGATTATTGGATAACACTGTATGACACAGTGTGCCCTTTCTGTTAGGAGGGAGATCTCTGCAGATCCCACATTCTTCCCTGAATGAGTTATATGGCGTTATGTGGCAATTTACATATGGATACTCTGACACATCCAGACAGAGTGTGTTGGAGGAGTCAACAAATTGTTCCCTTTGGAGCAATAAGGGTGCACAGTAGGGTGCGGCAAGCTAACATAGCCGGACCTCGCAGTGCTTCTACCCATTTAGGGTGAGAACACAGGAGGAGATCGGCTCCTGGGTGACGGGGTAAAGCCAGTGCTGAAGTGATCTCATATGCAGCTGCCCGAGTGGTGCTGCTGCTGCCATATGCCCTAGGAGCCTCTGAAAATATTTGGACCGTCGTCTTGCCTTTGAACGTGTTCAAGCAGTTCAGCACCGACTGAGCGCGTTCCTTTGTGAGGCTGTGTGACCGAATCTCATTCCAGACTGAGAAAAGTCCTCTGCAAGGGGGCAAGTTCTGCTCTTTTCCCAGTTGACCTGCAGACCCAACTGGCTGAGGTGCCTGAGCACATGGTCCCTGTGTTCACATAACTGGTCTCGAGAGTGTGCTAGTATGAGCCAGTCGTCGAGACGGTTGAGGATGCGAACGCCCTGTTTTCTCACGGGAACAAGGGCCCCTCTGTGACTTTCATGAAGACACAGGGAGACAGGGACTGCCCGAAAGGCAGAATGTGCTCAACCCTTGAACGCAAAGTACAGAAAAGGCCTGTGTCTAGAAAGAATCGAGACAAAGTATGCATCTATTAGGTCGATTGCTGCAAACCAATCAGGGATGGATGCATTCGGAAATGCATCTCTGAGTGAGCATTTTGATTGTTAACTTGTGGAGACTCTGATTCAATATGGGGTGGAGGCAGCAGCTGACCATCGCGGCAGGATGTGTTTAATCGCCTCAGTGTGCTTTTGTACAGCCGGGCGAACTGCGGGGCGAAGTTCTCGACCGCGTCGCCGAAGAGGCTGGTCTGGGACTTGGCGGAGTTAAGGAACCAGACTTTGTCTGTCTCCTTCATGTCAGCCAGACACAGCCAGAGATGCCGTTCCTGAACCACCATGGTGGACATTGCACGACCCACTGACCACGAGGTGACCTTCGTCGCATGAAATGCGAGGTCCATTGTGGCACAAAGTTGTTTGAGAACTTGTGATCATGACAACCTTTGTGCAGGTCCTTCAGTGCCTTGGCCTGATGGACCTGCAACAACACCATGGTGTGTATGGCAGAGCCAGTTCCCCACAGGCCTTGTAAGCCTTGCCGGTTAAGTCCGACAAGTACAGGCCTGGGAAGGGAGACACGGTTCTCCACGTCAAGTGGAGTTAGGGCACAGTTGCAGAGCAATGGCCCGCTCCACTGGTGGGATACGCGTGTAACCCTTACCCACCCCGCCATCAAGGATGGTAAGGGAGCCACCGGAACGATTTCTGGCAGTAAAAGATGCCATCCATGCCCCCGTGAGCTCCTCCTACAAAGGAGTCCAATCCTGTTGGCGGCTCAGGAAATCTCCGGGTCTGACTCGGGCACCACTGTCACACCCAAAGGAAGCAGAGGCATGGAATCATCATCTGGAGAGAAGTCTGACCCACCCTCTGATGCAGCGATTTACATTTGTTCACCATGGGGAGCACTGAAAGAAATGGCTCATACACACCTCGTTCCCTGGGGGCTCAGCTGGCTGCGGAGCGTGGAAGGGATGAGGGTTCCTAGGGGGTCGGTTCCTCGAAGAAAGCTTGCTTACCGTAACCCTCAGGTCACCTGCACTACTGCCTGAAGTAACCCTCTGTGGATGGGTTAGATCGTGACAGAGGCGCAGGGACTCCGACCCTTTGCAGGAACAGAGTCTCGACCATAGCTCCAAGATGGTCATCTTCCCACCTTGGGTGCATGACTCATCCACGAATGCTGCCTCAGTATGT
Organism: Hybognathus amarus; assembly: GCA_030378365.1. Classification (NCBI taxonomy): domain Eukaryota; kingdom Metazoa; phylum Chordata; class Actinopteri; order Cypriniformes; family Leuciscidae; genus Hybognathus; species Hybognathus amarus. Next base: position 55,157 of record JAQIUQ010007530.1, on the reverse strand, counting down.
TCAATTACCAGACACGCGTCACAGTGCTCGTGACCATCCTGTTATCCCAGGTATCGACCGCATCCAGAAACACACAGGTAGAGGGACATCTTTAAAAAGACTCTACCTGTGTAAGCTCTTTAAGGGACTGCTCTCCTTGGTGCTGTAGCACGCAAGGGAACGAACACAGCAAACACAGACAGGAATGTGCACCTGTCGTCGATCTTACCAGCTTTTCAGTGCTCTCACGGCACACCTTACCAGCTGTAAAAACAACTTTTTTGTTTTTGCTCAAAAAAAAGATATAGAGAGAGAGAAGTTGACTGTGCTGCTGTATCGCCCACACCAGATTAGAGAGGTCCCGTAGAGCTTGATTGTAGAGAACACAAATTTCATATCAATACTCAAAAAAATCTGCATCTATTTGATTTGAATAATCATGGTTGAATGGTAATCATGGAACATGGTTAACATCTGGCTAGCTGTGGAGCTGTGGAACAAGTATTGTTATGTTAGTTAAAATATATAAGTTTGAAACAAATTGGATTTATTTAAGAATGAGAGCTAAAAAAAAAATTTCTAAGAGCTAAAAAAAAGAGTGCTATTCTGTATTCAAGGGTACACTGTAAAAAAAAAAACTGTAAAAAGGGGCGCCAGAAAATGTCTGTTAAAAAACGGAAAAATACTGTCAGGAAAAAAACTGTAAAAAACAGTAAAAAAATGGTAATTTCTTATTCTATAATTATGGTTTATTACTGTTTTTCTGCACAAAAATATCTTTCATTATCTGATATAATGTTAATTTACTGACCTATTGAAGTATTAATATCAGTTTTGTACCATTGTAACACTTACAACCACAGTGATGATGAGTCACATGATCATTCAAAGCTCATTACAAGCAGCTTTTCCACAAGAGAGTTAATACTAATATATAGAAACTGCACAGTGTCATTCGCAGAAACATTAAACATCATCATGGTAACACATTCAATTTTTAAAATGCATTAAACATTAGTTTAACAACATTAAATGTAACATAAAATGCTAATATACATAACTGATTCGAAAAAAACCTAAGAAAACTATGAAGAAACAGTTATTTCAACAAAACACATAAAATGTGAAGTGTCACGCAGGGAATTGTGGGAATGTCAATTTACAGTTTTTCACTGTAAATTATACAATGAGTTGTTCTTTTTCACTTTCAAAAACTGTAAATTTAATGGTATTTAGTATAGAAATACTATTATTTAACCTTAAAACTCACTTTAACACCCACATACTTAATTATCTTCAAGGAAAACAGGTTAAATGACTGCTGATTTCTGCAGTCATACTGTACCTTCTTTTCTGTGTTTTCTAATTGAACAGAAAAAATCAGTAAAACATTATGGAATATGTTATGTAAAATTTCACACAACCCTGTAAAAATACAGACAATTTCCTTTAAAAAAACGTAAAATAGATGTAAAACCAAAATACAAGCAACTACCTGTAAATTCAATAGTGGACCTTCTAAAGTACAGCAAATATCTGTAGGATAACAGGCATTCACTGCAGAATGACAAAACGGCAAAAAAATTCTGTAAAAAATACAGACCATTACCTGTAAATTAATTTTTTTTCACAGTGCACGTGTAGGCCTACACGTAAAGCATGTACTGAAAAACTGAAACCTTTTCATTTGCGTTTTTCACGTACAGACGATAACGTGTAAAACGATCACGTTGCATATAGATCAGCGAAAACAACTAAAATCTTATTCATGCCAGGCCAGTTGGCAATGCCACTTTGTAAAGATATACTATGGATTTATAGACTAAACATGTAATACGCCTGCACATGACGTCACCATTTCACAAAGTAAAGCTTATACACAGAAACGATAACAGTATTGTTTTAAAAACTTACACTTTGAAACCTGATTGTTTGTGTTTTCAGACCCCCAAAACGCCGTTGTGGTGTAAATGAACAGCCAAAACGCATAAGAAGCTATATGTTTTTAGTTGGTGTCATGTAAACAGCCCCTAAAACACATTTGGTTTAATACTTTTACTGTTATTATAGTATTATTACATAAATCTTACTGGTTTCATTTATGACTGACAAATATGCATAAATGAAGTGTATTTATTTTGGTTACGTCAAAACTGTGTTATTCAAATGGCATGGACATTTTAAACTTTAAATTTAAACTTTTATTTTACTAGAAATTTTAGATTCCATTTTATATAGAATTTGACACTGAGTAAGGTCACATGTGGCCGAAATGTTTGCCATAAAAGCAGGGGCTTTATCTCGCAAATATTAATTTTTTCTTCTTCATTGAGCCTGCAGACTTGCTGAATATGCAATTCAGACACATAAATCTTATATTTAGGCATATTTTTAGAGTGTATACAAGGGTCATGTGGTTTATCATGGGGGAGGGTCTCTTCTGCAGTTAATCATTTTGTACATGAGGGATTAAAATAAGCTTTCACTATTTTAATCTTTTCAATTCGAGAGGAACGCACATATGTCTCTGATTAAATTTGCTTTAACAATATTTGTCTGACTCTCTATAATGAAACACAGTCTTCTAAATGATGTGATTACAGAGAACTATAAATATTTGACTTTATTTGAGCATTAATTATTAGGCAAAAACAAATAATCCAACAGTTCACTCTGTTGTTCTTCCAGTTGTTGGCAGCAGAGTATAGCAGACATCATATCACACTGTGATTTGTGGCGATTGTTTTCATTTAAGCTCATGCGCTATTTTGGATGAGAATCAGAAGCGTCATGTGTCACTCATTTGTATGTTTCATCATTGAAATTGCACAAGTGAAGGACAAAGTTGTTTTTAAACGCTCCAGCAGAAATCTCAAATTCAATCAAGTTGCCCCTTCTGCAGAACATTTGCTTTAAACTAAAAATTGTCTTGATTATATATGCACCCATATTGTCAGGACTCTGGTTTAATCATCAGCCCTTCTGTTGTGTTTGTTTTGTGTCTTCTAATCAGTGCTCGTGCTTTCCTTACACACACACCTGTCTCCCATTTTGCATTGATTTTCTCCACTACTCATGCTTCTGTCTTTCTTTGCTTCTCTGTCAGTGTGTCTTGGTTACCGTCCGTTTCACTGAGAGTCTTGTTCTAGTCGTGCATAGCTTACATGCCTTGTCAGTCTATTTCTCTGTTTTCCCCTCTAATTTGCATAGACCCTGTCCTCAATCCTGTTTTGGCTTGCTCTCCTAGTTTTGATCTTCTGATCTTGTTTTGAACTATTGCCTTGGCTCTACCTCTGGGGCTGTGGATCTTCTGGTAGGTTTTGACACCTGCCTGCCCCTTGGATTTCACCTCTTCCGCCCTTTGTTCAGTGGTTGGTTGCTATTTATATTTATAGTTTGTGTTCTGTTTTTTATTTTCTTTTGGACAATAAATTGAGTAATCTGCTCTCGGGTCCCTCTTTATCCCATCACCCCTAACACATATGTACTTAAAATGTTAAAATCCCTCCGTAGTCAATTTCATCCCTTAAAACTCATCTTTTGATCACTAAAATGACATATTTAAATGTTTTTTTTTTCCTTGACAAAAATGTATAACGTCTTAAAATAGCTTGAATGTAACTCTAGACTCTTGCTTCATTTAGGTTATGTTTACACTGAAACGATTTTGAAGAGAAAACGCAAAGTGGCGTTGCGTTATCACTTTTCATTCTGCGTTTAGATGAGCGTTTTGGGTGGGAAATCCGCGTGCATATGGTGGCACAAAAGTGTAGAACGCTATATGACGAAACCGGCGCTATACTACGCACATGGCGGAACACGAACCCAAGGCGCAATAAATCCAATAAATCCTTTAGCGTAATATGAGACTACCCTACCCACACCTAAACCTAACCATCACAGCGCGTGTTATATTAACGATAACGGATGCCATGTGCGTAGTATAGCCGTAGTTTTTGTCTTATAGCTTTCTATATGACGATAAAGGATGAGAATGCGTTGGCACTCCAGGCTTAGGTGGAGATGTGAAGCACTGCCACACAACAACACCAATTCCGCGTGCCAGCGTACAACCTTCACTGTCAACCAGACTTTTGCTTTTTTACCCTTTACACAGCAACACGGCGGTGGAGCGTTTTCAAGATTTCCACTCTGGAGGGTGGTTTCACTTTTTGCGTTTTAAGCCCCAAAAGCGCTGTTGCCGTGGTAAACGAAAGGCAAATCCGCTGAAAGATTTTAAGGTTTTTATTTAAACAGGACCTCAGTATATGTGGTTCTTTGATTATGCAAATAGCCCTGCCTCCACTCAGGCCACGTTTACACAAAGGCGGGAATTTAGCAAAACGAATATTTTCCCCTCTCGTTTTCAAAAATAACATCGTTCACACACCCGCATAAATACGCCGTCGAGCGCCATCATAACTATGCCAAACCTATTGGCAGCAGTGTAGGGGTTAAGGATAAAGCCATGCAAGCCAATCAGAATCCTTAGAATCGACAAGAGAGAACTGAAAAATCTCCAATTTGCCCGGAGTTTTTAGAATAATTGTTTTCAGTGATAAAAACGGCGTTTTCGTGTATTAAATGGAGGGAAACGCAGAAAAATATCTGCGTTTTCCCATCGTGTAAATGGGGCCTCACTCACACAAGCTCAGAGATCCACTTGTTGACAATCACATGCTGACCTGATTGGTTACAAGGAAGTTTGTGACGTCAGAGTGATTTTGTGTCCTTGCAGTTTTAAGGAGAAATACTCAGCAATGGCGTTGACTTATAATGTTTACATGGTTTGTCTTAAATCATATGAAAAACACCACATATACATATAAACAACATTAAAACTTCCTTCACCACAGGACTTTAAAGCTGCTCTTCTCCATACAATCTCGTTCACCTCTATATACAGTACGATGAGTATGTGATCTATTTTATTTTTTTGCAAATACTGCATTGCTGATTATATATACATTTTTGGACAAGCAGCAGGTCAAGAGAACTTTACATCTACTTCACAACTTTCACTTTCACAAACAATGGCATTTTCATTGTTTGTATTGAAGTGGTTTTGATTATCCTTTTCTAGTCAAATCTACCCAGCATTATTTTTAAACTTTGCATATTATTAGAATGAGACTTTGTAATCTCTAGACACTAGATAGCACTCATGCAACTTTCCATTGAGGACAGACTGTTCTTATCTTGATTCTTAATCCTATCTTCTCGTGATGTTCAGTTTGCCCACTGACTATGTTGGCTGACAGAAACACTGGAACTTTCCATCGACAGGTTGGTGGCTATCAATACGCTCTTGCTAACTCAGTATACAGAACTCCTGAATCCATCCCCAGCCCACCTGTTGGTAATAATGGGGCTCTTTTTAATTTTAATGACCTGTCCTTGTCATCCACAATCAGTCAAAACTCAACCACACCCCTCATATCCTGTGTGAAAACCACTTAACGAGGCATTAGCTTACTATAATGCAATATTAGCTCATAAAAATGACTGGAGACATATGAGGTCTTTCACATCTGTCCCCATTCAGTCTAGCTATAGGGACATTATTAAGATTTGTGGCCTTCTCAGTTTGCTGAAATGACCACTTTGAAACTCTTATGAATAAATGTCAGCCATGGTTCCCAGGTAAGTGTTGTTTATGTAAAATATGTGACGTGAACAGAACAATTCAAATTCAGTATTAACACAGCTCATTAAATCTATCCAGATGCAAACAGAAAGTTTTTCACTGCGCTACTTTTTCATTGTTTTATAGGTAAATACATGCTAGATGGACGTGTTTGACCGCTGTGCTCGTGTCTTTTGTATGAATTCATATGAATGACCTAACCCGCACCCCGCCCTAAACCAACCTGTCACTGGGGTTTAAAAAAAATATTACAAAGTCTTGTAAGATTTAGCCACCCTCTGTCACAGATGAGATCACCCTAGCCACCATCCTCTTCATTTCCCACCTGCACATCGTTCCCAATCAATCTGACTATTCTTGACGGACCACACTCCTGTTCAGTAGGTGGCGGTAAATGCACCTGAAGTTGGTTTGCCAGCCGCCAGTTAAACTCTAAAAGAAGAAGAAACAGAACAACACTCGTGACTTCCGCCGCAGCAAGGCCCGCGGTAATGGCTCCGCTGCTTTACTTCCGTGTTTCGCCGTATTTGTGTATATGTTCGTTTGTTTTATGTGGACTCATCTCCCTGTTTCCAGCACCTTCTTTGATAACCTTTTGGACTCCACCACCCTGCTCATCCTATCTAATCCTTTGTATTCAATAAATATCACCATTATTCTCCCTCTCCTGTGTCTATATAGTGTAACAACCTCGTAAAATACGTACGAATTGGATGCGAAAAACTGCAATACATCTAAAATCCGCTAGAGGGAGGTCCCAAAAGGGAGCAAATATCCATAGATCCCATGTTAAAATGTCCATTTTCACAGCAGAAGTTCATGCTTTTACAGGTTGGTCCCATGGACTTTTATTGTATTTTTCGATAGGTTCCGAGTGCCTGACAACTGTGAGGGGGTGATTTTTTTTCTAACTCGTTAGTTTAGATCATATTTAGATACAAAATGTATGACAATTAAGGGTGGTTAACTTCGATTGACAGCTGATAATGTCCTGCACCGAGTGGATTTTGACATCTCGGCCATGATCTGACACAACACATCATACCACCTCTGTATCCTTTCTGAACATTTGTATTTTGTATTTCTCAAGATTTCACCCGTACCCCCCATAAACAGCCTCAAAACTGTTCTTCAGAGAGTCTATGTGTGACGTCACAGACGCTTTGTCCATATTTTTGTCCATATTTTTTTACAGTCTATGGTTTTTACTGATTGGATATCTATCTGTTTTGTTAAAATGGTTCCATTTACACTACTTAGCGACATAAATGTCTCTGCAAAATGAAAAAAAAATATATATATTAGAGCTGTCAGTTAAACGCGTTATTAACGGCGTTAACGCAAACCCATTTTAACGGCGTTAATTTTTTTATCGCGCGATTAACGGTCTTTTTGTCCTAGCAAACTTTGTAGTTTTTTCACATACTTTTGCAACAGGACGCGGCATGCGTCCTGATCCATTTCAGCGTCTCGCGCTCGCCATCCACTCAAAGCCGGCTCGCAAGCCCAAACGAGTGTGTGCGGCGTGCCTGATGTTTTGTTTCCGGTCTAGCTAGATCCGCTTGCGCTTTGGTCGAGAAGCAACGAAACGTCCTCGCGCTGCGCAAGCCATTGAAATGAATGGGTTTCAGAGCGCAGCGCGAGGACGTTTTGTGCCGCACACACTCGTTTCAGCTTGCGAGCCGGCCAAATAGTAACGTTATGTTTTGAGTGGATGACGAGCGTGAGACGCCGAAATGGATGCCAATGAGATTCTGAATGTAAAGTTTACTTTTAAAAAGTTGCCAAATTGTCCCATTGACAAGACCAAAGCGATCTGTATGTTTTGTCATTATGAACTGAGCTATCATCATCGCAGCACGTCCAGCCTGAAACACCACTTGATGATGGCCAAGCAACACACACACACAAACACAGATGATGCAAATTCTCCACCCCTCGTCAATATCAGGACCTCGTCAGTATTTCTTTCACCCTTTTATTGATGGACAGTGTTGCATTGTGTGAGAGATTATTTAGGCTATATATGTTAGAGTGAAATTGAACACTATTCCAATGTTATTTTCAATAATAATAATAAAAAAAAACATTTGCACTAAACAAGCCAATCCACTTTTCCATGTTGATAAGAGCATTAAAATGAGAAAAAATGTAACAAAAAGAAATCAAAAGACATTAAGAATAGATAAAAATGTGCGATTAATCGCGAGTTAACTATGACATTAATGTCATTAATCGCGATTAAATATTTTAATCGTTTGACAGCACTAATATATATAAATCCAGGTCCACGTAATCGACAGACGCAGATATGCACTGCAATTTATTTATCAACTCATTTCAAAATCAATGAAATTGATTGAGATTTAAGCGTCTGAAACTTTCAGTTTGATTTGCGGCAGTTTGCACGTTGGCTTCCTGAAGACTCAGCTACTCTTTGTGGTGATGTGTGTTGCAGTAGCACCATCATATCTGGCTATAACATGCCATATAGCCTATAGTCTTGCGTAGCCAGACCTTCAGACTGACAGTAGAAGGTCTTGATTTTATAGCCGCGTTTCCACCGCAGGAACTTTCCCCAGGAACTACTTTGGGTGGTACTCGTGTGTTTACACCGCAGGAACCAGGGTTTAAATGAAGTTCCGGGTAAAAATGTCCCCCCAGAAAGTCCCTGCTGCTGAGGTAGTACTTTTTCAGAGTTCAGGAACTTTCGGGATGGGACTTGTGCGCTGAAACAATGCTGATTGCCACGTCATTCTTTCTGCCCAATGGCGCTGTTTGTCCCATCCATCTCACGGTCAATGTCCGCTGATAAAAGACTTTTATATCTAGAATTACGAGTTTCTAAATGCGCTTTGGGTGCTCTTCTCTTTTCTGCCATTTTGTTAATTACCTCATTAGTAAACCAATCACACAAAAGCAGCAAAGCTTGAATCTCCTCCATACAAAACTCAAAACAAACGCGCTGGCTAGGAAGAGCAGTCTCACAGAGTTCAACCATGAGTTTAACGTCACTAATCTTCCTGCCTCGGACCGGTACTTTAGTACGCGGTGTAAATGCAGTAAGCAAGCAGTCTGGGGTAAAAAAGGTTCCTGTGAAAAAAGTTCCTGGGACAAATAGTTCCTGGTAATTGTGGTGAAAACACGGCTTATCACAGCTTTCATTGGCCAAGGACTGCCCAAGAGGATGTTTGCTGACATGTAACGCAACCAATTAGAGTTCATTTGGTTCCACGTCATGTTTCGGCCATGAAAATGTAAAGTTGATGTCCCTACAATAACGCGTGCTTTTAATAAATTATTTATTCAAGAACATTCTGCAAGTTTACAGCAACAAGGGTGCCGTGAACTTCACATACTTTTGAAAATCCAGCCTTTATTGATCCTAGTAAGCACTCATTGTCACAGTTGTAAACACAACGGCTTTCTTCTTCCATGAGTGGGTTTGGCGTCACAGCATTTGTTTTCAGGGGGACCATTAAAGAACACAACACACACGTCTCTCGGATATCCTGTTGTAAAGGGTTAGCTCAAATGGCAAATATTAATAATAGATCATAACTTGTTATGATTAATCATGAATATTTGGATCAGTTAATAGAATTAACTTAATGTAGTAAAAATTTGTATTATAATCAACCCACCTGTTCGCTCCGTGAACACTCAATGTTTATTGTTTATTAATTCTAAGAAATATCAATTTCTGGGGGAGGGAAATGTCTTTCTTACTGTACAGTACTACCAAGAGCCTGTAGTCAAAATTCAGAACCAGCAGTGTTGGGGAGTAGTCAGCGCAGTCTCATCCCAATTCATCATATAACTGACGCTTTGGGACGTCTTTTGACCATTCGTCAATATACGACTATTTAGGGCCCCCTTAAACGTCGGTAGATGACGTTATGGGATCCTAACTCTACCCCATACCTAAACCTAACCCTAAACCCAACTCGTCACCTAACTGACGTTAAAGGTAAAGCGTCAATTGTATGACGACCCGGGATAGTCATCTACCGACGTTTAAGGGGGCCTAAATAGTCGTATATTGACGAATGGTCAAAAGACGTCCCAAAACGTCAGTTATATGACGAATTTGGATGAGACTGTGTTGCAGTAGTTAACTACCATTAACGTAGCTACTAACTTAACTACATTTTTCAGTAGCTTGGCAGTAGCTCAGTTGCTTTTTAAACAGTGTAGCTTTTCCAGTAGCGAACTACTTTTTGCAGCAAGTAGCGGTGTAGCGTGGGCAAAAGCTACATTGCTACATTGTCGAGTCTGCGCGAATCAGCGTGATGCAAGGATATTCTTCTTGTTAGATTACAAACTCATTTTTTGCCATTACCGCCACCTGTTGTTTAATCACGCATCTTGCGGCTAACGGTTCACTGACGTACAGAAGTGGGTTGACACACCCATATTATGATTATATAGCAAGACATGACGGCAGATTTGGAGGGATGGAGAAACAACTAACGTTAATTACCCATGACCTTATTTGTCCAAGTTCAATCAGTATTTTTGTTCAATCTAT
>JAQIUQ010007530.1:0-40000 GCA_030378365.1 Hybognathus amarus | reverse complement strand
AAATTAGGGGTAGAGTTAATTAATATGCACAAACTCTCAGATCAATAAGAAGGCTACTGTAGCCTCTCCACCTGAAGCACACCGTCTGAACTGCACGCGCACGAGCCTCCCCGCCGCTGACGTCACGAGCGCGAGCGCTGCTCTGTCCAGCAGCGCGCGACTCTATCACTGCCGAGGCTCGCGAGCGCGGAGGAGGAGCTGTCAAAGTTAACAAGCCAAGTCGAGCGAGTTTTCTCAAGAAGACGAGAAGGCAAGATCTCTGTACATTTAGAAAAGAAGAGCTCTTTAAACTATGAAGTGAAGTCTGAGAGGTTTGAAACATAAGAAATGGCAGGACCAACTGAGCTCGGATTGATTTTTACCTTACTGCTCTCAGGGAGCTTCTGTGCGACGCCGGAAAAGAAAGGTAGGAGACACTCAGTATTATGAAACGGCTTGTTATGTAAGATTAAACGTTCATCTTTGAATGTTCTCCGGTAAATATTGATGGGACCGTCGCAAATACCTTCAGAGATGTGCGTGCGCTTTAGAGGAACCTCAGTCAGTCAGCGTGAGAACAGTGGAAGTGTGTGTTCACTGTCCCACAGAGAACTCACACTGGACTCTGTTAGTCTTTTAAATTACGTTTTTATTGAACATGACATTTACAGATAATAATACTCCACCTGGAGCACCTGAGGTTGAGTCTATAGTTCACACAGGGATCAGTCCCTGTGTTTTGAACCTTCAACTTTTGACTTACCAGCCCAATTTTAAGGCTCTATAACCCCACCCCATACTTTTAATAAGGTTGTGATTTCTTTGCTTTCATTAGTGAACTGGCGTGATTTATATTGCACACTTGAGGCGAGGAGGAGATGATATTGCCTTGAACTACTTATTAAGCCTAAAACAGCTTTAAAATAATCTAAAATGTGCTTCATGTGGCTAAGTTTTCTTCAAGTCAAAATATTCATTGGCGAAAAAACTTGACTGCATAAGGTGACGGTTATTCATAATGGTGACGTTTTACAGGTTACGTTTCTTAACATTAACACTTACAGCATTTTTAATATTAGTTAATGTTGATCTCAGCATTTGCTACATTATTTATTTTACATCTTTTAAGTTTCAATTTCATTTTTTAAAAGATAAATAAATTCAAAGTTCAGAATAAAAAAAAAATAAATAATGAAGAGTTCAGATGCAAAAGCCTCAAATGCCATTTGAAATTTTCTTTCTAAAATGACAATTTTTATCAAGCTTGTATATTTAAGTTCAGTAATTTCACATAAATGACAATTAATAGGTAATCTTCATTGCAATTTAAGTGAAATTACTGAACTTAAATATACAAGCTTGATAAAAATGGTCATTTTAGAAGAAAATTTCAAATGGCATTTAGAGGCTTTTGCATCTGAACTTTTCAAATCCAAAAAAATGTAGGCTAGTCATATTAAATATTAGCCTATATTTGACTTCATATTACATGAAGCCTCATCATTAGGCTCATTAAAATGTGTGCTAATGTGCAGGTCCACCACATTTTCTTTGATATGAGTCCAATAACCAAAGCCATTTGTTTAATCTATGATGTTAGTGTTAGAGTTTGTCACATTTATTAGATTTGTTTAAAGTGTGTTTATATGTCACTCTGCATATTATTTAGACCGTCTCAGGGGTGTACTGTGTGTAAACACATGGCTCTGCCAATACTGACAGATGGGACACACACAAATCACTTTATTACAGTCTGCTTCCTCATTAGTTCTCAATCAGGTTTACAGTCACGGTGCCAAGAGAGGAATCACCTTTCTTTAATATAAGTTCTGTTTGATAGTCATCAGTGACGTTACCTCTTCATGCAGATTTTTGTTTGTTTGAATTGGGCATCTACTACATTTGCAATTTATATAGGAGTATATTGAACAAGTGGCTTTACGTGGCCACTCATTATCATTGTGAAATGCACTGATTGCCAGTTTTCCAGACCCCATAGCGGTTTAGAGGACGAGTATTATAGTGTCAATGAGGACAGTCGTGACGTCCTATAATGTCTTCGGGCTCCCTGTTGTGCCTCGCTCAAGGTCAGAGAAATGCTGCAGCTATCTGTTATATTTAAGAACGAAACAGCTGTTTAGTCTTCATAGACTATCCATCTGAATACCAGATAAAAATGCGTTTGCTGGCCCATATTCCAAGGTGCACCGTTTTGAGCTATATTTGAATTTTCAGTAAAATGTCCCACATTTGGTCATCAGTCTGGCCACATGCAACATAGACTTTCAAGTGTCACTTTCATTTAGTTTGGCATTGACCTCTGGATGCCGTCCCAGCCTCACTGTGACCTAGAACAATGTCTCCCAGGTGGTCACCTCAATCACCAGTGCAGAGCCTAATGTGGGTACGGATGTTGGATTTTTTCCTTATTGTACTTTGCTACCTAAATAAAAGTAGCTTCAAAGCATAAATTCCCAATAGTATAGACACAACTTCTAATTTCTTCTGAAAAAGGGGTTGGGCTATATACAGCAAAGCTTGTCATATCAAAGCTTGTATTCCTTAAAGGGATAGTTCACTTCAATATTAATTTTTGATATGTTTTAGCTTACCTCAAGGGCATCCAAGATGTAGGTGTCTTTGTTTCCGCAATTGTTTAAATTTTGTTATTTTCAGGTCAAAACGTTCTTGTCTATCAGTCATATAATGGAGGTCTATGGTCACCACCTCAAAGAGCATACACAGAGAAGTCCAAATTAAACATGTTTTAATGACTCATAAATGTAAGTACACATTGATGGCCTAAGACACGAAACGAGCGGTTTGTGTGAGAAAACGAACTGTATTTGTATTGTTTTTAAAATTGAAACTACTGCGGAAACAAAGACTACATCTTGGATGCCCTTGAGGTAAGCTAAAACATACCAAAAAGTAATTTCAAAGTGAACTATCCCTTTAAACTCTAGTTTCTTGGGTTGTATTCCAATTTCATTGGACCCAATTTATTCCAAAATGAGAAAGTTCCTAACAACTTGCCTTCATTGTATGTTTAAATTGGTTTTGTCTAGAGGCACTGAGATTTCATCTAGTCCATCTAAGTCTCGTCTTCAGACACTTGTAACTCTCATCCGGACAGCTCAGAGGTGACTCAGAGTTAAAGCATACAGATATACGTGTGAGAGGAGCTTTAGTTGTGTTTGCCGGGTCTGAGGCTTTGACTGGTTTAGTAGTAAAGGTGTAGGAATGAGGTTTGTCTGCTTGTTTATACTGTACAGTATGTCTGGAAAATTCAGTCTCATTATGCTTTTTAGTAAAATGCTGCTTTCCTCACAAAGTTCAGATAAAATCACTGTGAGGTCATCCTTCTCCATTTAACAGTCCAGGAACAGTTACATTAGTATTTCACCCTCCCTTTTCACCATAATATAGTGTCTTAAAGCATTTTATTTCTTCTATGGAACACAAATCAAGATATTGTGAAAAATGTTTTTCTATTCCATACAGTGAAAGTCAATGGGGTCCAAAACAACATTGAACCCCAATGGTTTACATTGTTCGGACAAAAACAGTTGAAACGTTCTTCAAAAATTGCTTAGGCTATGTTCAGACTGCCTGCAAAAATCCAAATCCAGATGGGTTTTGAAGGTCTGGACATAAAAAAAAAATTTTTAAAAACTCATGAAAACAATTTTGGATGTGCTTTGAAATGCAATTCCAATGTGATTTTGACAGATTTGATTGAGTCTGAATGATCTGGCTGCTCAAATTGGATTTTACAGTTTTTGCACCACTCTTAAGCCCCGTTCACACTACACGCGACTTCACGCGACAAAGCGACGCGATACCATTCATTTCAATGGTGAGCGGGCGACTTCGGCGACACGCGCGACAGCGACCGTTGGCGACTAGATGGGACGTGTCAAGCGACAAGAGACAAGCGACAAAAGTTGAAAAATGTTTAACTTTATGCAAATGAAGAGCGATTTTCGCGAGCGACAACCAATAGGAGTGGAGCGTGATCCTTCTCCTCAGCCCCTGGGCCTTAGTGCACGCTAGTTAAAGATGGATGAGAAATTGATCCTTGCGGTTAGCAATTTCCCAATTTTGTTTGATATGTCTCTGCCCACGTACAGGGACATAAATAAAAAGAACGATGCGTGGAAAGGAGTTTCGGCGATCGTGGGAATTCCAAGTAGGTTCAAATGATTGAATAGTCTGTACAATTAACTATTTTTTTTGACAGAGACAGTAAACAAAACCTAAGTTAACGTACTATAGTGGCCTTTCTAATATTTTAGTGCTATTTACACTCTCCATTTACATGTGTATATACTCCATAATGTTATTGAAATCAATGTATACTAGATATAAATAACCTATTACTGTACTGTACAACCTATTACATAAGTACTGTATACTGATGGACACATATTAATATTATATGTAATACACAGATATTAATATTCTATTGCAACATATCACAGAATAAAATAGGCCCATACTATGATTACTCATTGCATCTGATCATACTTTGTTATACATCGCTGTCTTTTGGATGTCCCGCTCAGCGACTAGTGATGGAACGCCCACTAGCGACCTCATCGCCAGCGATTGGCGACTTGCAGCGACAAAGTCGCGTGTAGTGTGAACGGGGCTTTAGTCTTAACATAAACACTGATATCGTCAAAACTGGTGAGGAAATGCCGAAAGTATTCATACGGTTTTCCAACGGTACACCTGAACATAACCTTAGACAGAATATCCAACCCGATCTCACGGGAATTCGTACGAATTTTACGAGGTGGCTAATTTGTAACAATTCATACGACCTCACTCGTACAAATTAGTACGATTTTGCTAAATCGTACATATTTTACGAATTGGCCAATTCGTATGAATTCGTACGAATGACCTACCCCTAACCCCGCCCCTAAACTTAACCGTCACGTGGGTTTAGACAAATCGTACGAATTTGTACGAGTGAGGTCGTACGAATTAGTACGAATTAGCCACTTTTTAATCACTTCGTACGAATTCGATACGAATTGGTCGATAGATAGGGTAGGAATATCTAAATAACACTGTTATTGAATCGAATTTGAATCAACTTTAAACAGAATTGAGCTGACTAATGACACTATTATCGCTGAATTGAACTAATTTCATAATTGATGACAGTTATTGAACTGTATTGAAACAACACTGAACTATATTAAGCAGAATAATGAATTACACAATTGTCTCCTGCTACTTTATAGCTGAAATTGAACAACTTAAGATAGAGAAAAATCCTGTTTTCTTATTAATATGAAGCATTGAAAATGTGAAAAAAAATATGAAGGTGCTTTAAAAAAGCGCTATATAAAAGTGTCCTTTATTTTAGTTCCTTGTAAACATTCAGAATTTAAAAGTCTGCAGGATAAATGTTTTATATAATCACACAAACATGTAATTTATCTTTTGATTAATCTTGGGAATTCTTGGAACACCTTTAGTGCGTCAGATTATATGTACTAGACGGTCCGATTGTGCGTCTTCATCGAAGAGTCTTCTTGTTGAGTCAGGCCTCATCTAATCATTTGCTTGTGTTTGTGAGCCAAAAGACAGATCTCCTAAATATTTCAAAACAGCTAAACAAAACAGTCCTCATGTGCTGTACCCTTCCTTATCCAGTCGCTGGCATGTTGTGTAAGGCGTGCTTAGGAACTTTCCAGAGTATCAGTGAATAAGAGCATGATCTTCAAGAGTGTCCATTAAAGGGATAGTTCACAATTGAAACGTCTATCATCCTCATGCCATTTACAATGAGGTTTCATTAGTTAACTTAAACGAACTACATTAGTTAACATGAACGAACAATGAGCTGCACTGCAGCATTTATTAACCTTTGTTAATGTTAATTTCAACATTTGCCAATACATTATTAAAATAACAAATGTGTTTACATTAGTAAATGCTCTGTGAAGTAACATATGAACAGCTGGATTTTTATTAACTAACATTAATAAATAAAGGATCAAATTGCTCATGGTTAGTTTGTGTCCTGAGCTCTAGAGGCGTGCAACCTCTGACATAGCAATTGTAAGTCGCTTTGGGTAAAAGCGTCAGCTAAATGTAAATGTAGTTTATACTTTAACTTATATTAACAAATGAAACCTTATTGTAGTAACTCAGTGTTACCCATTATTCTTCTGGCACGATCCTTTTAGCAAAATATCCCCTTAGTGTTGCAATATGAAGACTGTACAAAGGAGCTTTTCTCTTTAGCAACACTATGAAAGAATCAGGCCGGTATCAATGCCGGTATAACCATTTATCTGTGTACGATATGCTTCACATGACTAAACGTTTCATCGCTTTTTAAAGGATATTCTCCACTTTTTTTGGAAATAGGCTCATTTTACAACTCCCCCAGAGTTAAACAGTTGAGTTTTACTGTTTTCGAATCCATTCAGCCGATTTTCTGATATTTAGAAGAATATCAGTAACCAGACAGTTTCTGGTCTCATTGACTAGTATATTTTTTTCCTACTATGTAAGTCAATGAGACCAGAAACTGTCTGGTGACTGATATTCTTCTAAAAATCAGAAAATTGGCTGATTGGATTCGAAAATGGTAAATCTCAACTGTTTAACTCTGAGGGAGTTGTAAAATTAGCCTATTTCCAAAAAAAGTGGAGTATCCCTTTATGTGCCTCCATTTTTCACAGTCAACACAACTGCAACGCAAAAACTTCGTTTTTTAACATATCCACATTGGAGAGCTCTGTCTTCATTGACTAAAACACTGTCTCAATGTGCAACATGACATCATGACTTTTGCGTAAACATACACACCACTTTTAAGTCAAGTGGCGTGTTGTCTATATGCATTTTGAGCTATTCGCGTGTATGTCTACGCCATTAAACGTCAGAGTGATTCCGTGTGTATGTACATGCTGTTAAATGTCTAAGCAAAATGAAGCAAAGTGTAGATCTACATCTGGGAGCGAAATTTTCTTCCTAGGATGGTAGGGGAAGACTCATAAATGGTATTAACCCCAGTGACAAGTATGTTTAGGGATGGGGTTGGGGTAGGTCATATCATATGCTTATATATATATACAGTAATGTAACGTTAAGTCAACGGCGTTCATAAACACACTAAAAAGCGATTATGCGTGTTGATAGCACAGCAAAAATGGAATATCATGAGTTCAGTCTGTAATGTGGTTGGTGTGGAGCCTTTGGTGGGACAAAGATTTGGTTGGTTGGCAAAATATTTTCAGGGAAGTCTGTTTTGAATGAGTAAATTCTTTTTTCGTTAATTTCATCAATTCCTTTACGTTTTTCCAGGTTTATCTGTCCATGTGGAATTCCTGTTCATCTCCGGTCTCTCTCATTTACTGAAAATTCAGATTTTTCTCCTGGAACTTTTAATGATGAAGGTCAAACTTGGATTTGTTTTGCGCTCTTGTGGGAGTTTTGCCTCAGCCCCAGGCATAAAACCATTCAGATTTCTCTGGAAAACTCTTTGATATCCGTGCCAATGCTGAGACCTTATAAAATCTATTAAAGAAAGACAATTTGAATAATTATAGACTCAATACAGACTGCACATCACTCCATGTTCCTCAGGTCTGCCAATTCAGCTTATTATGATAAATAATCTTTTTGATTTGTTATGTAGCAGATAAATGCACCATAATTCGATTGTCCTCTATTGTCACTTATCCTTCTTGAAAAGCCATCATTTTCAGTTCTTCCACTAATGGCTGAAGACTATCAAAGTTCTCCACTGGGATTGTGAATTGTTTAGCCAGTGATCTTGGGAAATACATCAACCCTGTATTTCCCCCTAATTGTGAGATGAATTTGAGATGTGATACTGCTCTTCTGGCCCATTACCCTCCTCCCCCGCCTCAGGACGTTCCAAGATGGAGGACAGTTGTGTTAATCCGCCAGGCATCATTTCATCGCATGGCCATGGCAAATAAGAATAAATGGAAATAACATACAGTTGGATTCTCTGGAACATCGTGGTCTGTTAATTGACATGGGAACCGTGTTTGGCACTGGATTGTTGGCGTCTTGCGACTTTAGCAGCGATGACAGCTCTTTCTTTCTGTCTCTGACTCTAACAACTTCACAGTAAATAAAAATCGTTGCAAAGGAATGCTTTGAGCCTGCATCCTTTCAACAGGGACAGCATGGTCCTAGTGACATCAAAGCTCGTTTTGGCTGAGTTTTGGCTAATTCAAAATGCTTTCCATAATTTTGAGAAAGAACAAGAGAAAAATACTTAAACTTCAAAACTCCATTAATTTTTCATTTTACAATTATCATCATCATGAGCACCTAGCCAGATAGACAACAATTAGTCATGGTGTCTTACAATCTCTTACAAATATTATTGTTTTTTACGTCTGAACCTAGGGATTGATGGAAGAACTTAGGGTCCTGGTACTTGTGTTGAAAATCAACAAACTCAAAAATATGTCAGTTTGATGTTGTACATTATTGTCTTTACTTTTTGTGTTTTTTAAGATTATAATATAATAACATTGTAATAATTGTATGACCTATTGCTCCTCACCCCCTTACACAAGAATGAACCTCATTGGTTCTTGCTGAAGCTCAAACGTGTTGCGTAACACAAGTATGAACCTCATTGGTTCTTGCTGAAGCTCAAACGTGTTGCGTAACACAAGAATGAACCTCATTGGTTCTTGCTGAAGCTCAAACGTGTTGCGTAACACAAGAATGAACCTCATTGGTTCTTGCTGAAGCTCAAACGTGTTGCGTAACACAAGAATGAACCTCATTGGTTCTTGCTGAAGCTCAAACGTGTTGCATAACACAAGAATGAACCTCATTGGTTCTTGTTGAAGCTCAAACGTGTTGCATAACACAAGAATGAACCACATTGGTTCTTGATGAAGCTCAAGCGTGCTGCGTAACATGAGAATGAACCTCATTGGTTCTTGATGAAGCTCGAACGTGCTGCGTAACACAAGAATGAACCTCATTGGTTCTTGCATGAAGCTCAAACGTGCTGCATAACATGAGAATGAACCTCATTGGTTCTTGCTGAAGCTCAGAACGTGTTGCATAACACAAGAATGAACCACATTGGTTCTTGATGAAGCTAAACGTGCTGCGTAACACAAGAATGAACCTCATTGGTTCTTGCATGAAGCTCAAACGTGCTGCATAACACAAGAATGAACCTCATTGGTTCTTGATGAAGCTCAAATGTGCTGCGTAACACAAGAATGAACCTCATTGGTTCTTGATGAAGCTCAAATGTGCTGCGTAACACAAGAATGAACCTCATTGGTTCTTGATGGAGCTCAATCGTAACCTGGCCCTAGCCAGATGAATTTCGCTCCGCCTAGCTCCACTCATCCATCTGGAACCGATCCATTGAAAAGGCGTTTCAGAAGGCTGGGCCTTATCAAAAATCCTTGCATATAATTGGATAAGCCACTTGTCTGTCATCTTTATCGACATGCTATTTCAACCACTCACACTGAAGCCAACCCGTGACGCTGATGAGAGCGACACAGGAAAAAACAAAACGGAACAGCCGACGAACGACTACAAGCCCTCTTTAGACGAACGACTTACAGAACCTCGGTT
The DNA here is from genome assembly GCA_030378365.1 of Hybognathus amarus. Taxonomy (NCBI): domain Eukaryota; kingdom Metazoa; phylum Chordata; class Actinopteri; order Cypriniformes; family Leuciscidae; genus Hybognathus; species Hybognathus amarus. The sequence continues at coordinate 30,400 of JAQIUQ010007530.1, read as the reverse complement.
TAACATTGTTACAAGTTCAGGTAAGATCATGTCGATATGCAGTCGGTGCGTTCGCTTGATCGGCAGACTCGAAGATGCTTGCTCTGGCAAATTTTAAGAGGATGGCAAAAAGCAGAAAAGGAACCGCTTTCTGAACAATCATCAGTCACTTTGTCACTACGTCACATCTATGAAACTCCCACCCTGCGTCCTGATTGGCTAAACCATAAAGTTGGTTGGAGAAATCACTCTCAATGGAAGAGGTTCCAGATGGATGTGAGTGAAGCTAGGCGGAGCTCAGCGGAACGACATTCATCTGGCTAGGGCCAGGTTAGCTCATTCGTGCTGCGTAACACAAGAATGAACCTCATTGGTTCTTGATGAAGCTCAATCGTGCTGCGTAACACAAGAATGAACCTCATTGGTTCTTGATGAAGCTCGAACGTGCTGCGTAACACAAGAATGAACCTCATTGGTTCTTGATGAAGCTCAAACGTGCTGCGCAACACGAGAATGAACCTCATTGGTTCTTGCAGAAGCTCAAACGTGCTGCGTAACACGGAGAATGAACCTCATTGGTTCTCGCACGTCAAGCGAACATGCTTGAGCTTCCATTTACCACAATTGATGCGAGTTGATAAATATGTTAATAAAAGTCTAAATTAAATGTTCATGATATAAAGCGATCAAGTCTCTTCAGAAAGTTTGGACTAGTCCACTTAATTCAGATGGATTGGTTTTACAATCTCTTTATGAATTTTTTGAAGTAACAAAGTGGTAGTTGCATATAGGGTGTCAACAGAGAGACAGCAATCTCTCAGATTTCATTAAAAAGGACTTCATTTGTGATCCGAATGATGAACGTAAGTCTTAGGCTACATTCACACTGTCAGTCCAAATCCGATTATTTGTGATCTAAAATACGTAAACCACGCAAAAATCAGATCCCGATCGTTCAGACTGAGACTGAATATAGCTTGAAACGGATTTGCAAAGATTGGATTTCCAGCCTGGTCTCATTGTAAATACGTAGGTATTTTACGTTTTTGCAAAGATAGAAAACTTACTTTTTAGTTTAGGTTTGGGATTAGGGTTACGGAATCTTACATTTATCTATAAAATGGTAAAAAATGAAATTATACAGATATCTTATAGAAGTATAGAATATACGTAAATAGTTTATGTTTTTTAGCTGTAAAAACGTAATAATGTTACGTTTGAATGTTGCAGATACGTCTATATTATACGTTTCAGCATCTATCAAAACATAATTTTTAGTACGTTTGGATAGATGTTGAAACGTATAATATAGACGTAAATAAATAAACTATAGTTTATTATAGTTTATTTTAAGGTAAATAAACTATATTACAAAATGGTTAAACGAGTAACGTTAAAGTATGTATTTTTAAGGTTTTATAGTGTATTTTTTTACACCATGCAGGCGAAATGAGCAAAATGTTAATATTTATGAGTATTATATCAAGAAATGCGACTGAAAACTTAATAAGACAGTAGAATGCAATAGAGTCAAAACATAATGCTACAATATTAATATGCATAAATTGTGATACGTACAAATGTGTACGACGGTGGATTTGATCATACGTAAATAATCTACGTTTTTGTGCTGTCAATACATAAATATTTTACGTTTTAGTACTGTAAAAACGTCAGTTTTATACGTTTCTCCGCATATAAAACGTAATTATATATATACGTATGATAGAACGACACTTTGGATTTTTTATCTCAATAATGTTTATTCTATTTGTGCATTATTATTTACACTATAACGTGAGTTGCAAAAAACATCCCAATCTCTTCACCAATGCTGATCTGCAGTCTCATTGTCCTCATCTGTCATCGAGCTCCCACACTGTTTGCACACGCTTTGCATGACCCAGTGATTGGTTTTGCAGACGGCCGGCTGTGATTTCTCTTAGCAAAACCTAATGCCCAGCGTCAATTTCCTGTCTTTAATATCTGCATACTTCCTCTCTCCACCTCTGCTAAGTTTTCATCATCCGTCCTGAACGCTCTTTCATGAGTTACCAGAGCCCACTCATGGCTTCACATCGAGTTCCCGGGAGGGCGATTGTAAAAAACTGTCCGCTACTAAGGGGCCTTCCGCATGTGAAGGCTGGTTGTTTCTGGGTCTAGATGCCTCTCCCCGGTGATTGGCTTTTCCTAGAACCACATCTGCTGAAGCGGTTGGAGTTTCAAGAGCTGCGGAGAAAGTCAAACGAGTTTGACGAGAAAAAGTAGACCTCCTGCTTTGATAAACTGTTCAGCAGTTTCCTGAAACTGGCGAAGAATCAGCCTCATTTTGCTGGAGTTGACTCTCTCTCTTTGGCAGAGAACAATGAGGGTTTTCTTCAAGCAGTTTTTGAATGTTTCTCCATGAGACTGCTATAAAGGAAAGAGCTGTGTGACAGAAGTGTCATGTTTTTGAGGTCCTTTGTCATTCTCAGTCGTGTGGCGGCTCTGACAGTTTGATTGTACGCTGATTGCGATGACAGCGACTGAGCTTGAAATGGACAGAATCAATTTAGAGATAAACGCTGTGATTACCTGTGACAGTCTTTCTTTCTTTCTTTCTTTCTTTCTTTCTCTTCTTTCTTTCTTTCTTTCTTTCTTTCTTTCTTTCTTTTCTTTCTTTCTTTCTTTCTTTCTTTCTTTTTTTCTTTCTTTCTTTCTTCTTTCCTTCCACACATGGACTCTCATCGTCTCTGCATGTTATCACAAGTGCTAATTGTCAAGCTAATTCTGTGACGTTTGCCGGCTCACATGAAGTCTATGTTTGGAAACTCATGAATGTCCCCGGAAATGCCGCATTGAACCTGCACGTCATGGAGTTTATAGTATTTCCATTATTGAGTGAGCCACTATGGTGGAAAGAGACCTTGAAATCCAAGCTGGAAAAAAATCAATGTTCCCCTTGTCTTTCTTGACATCTCAGTAGGGTGTGGCTTCACGTGAGAAGCTGCAGTTTCTGCAAATCCCATGATTCCTCATCACATTTAATTGACCAATAGAAAAGACCACTATGTAATTCATTTTATTTATTCCAAGGTAGGGAAAGGGAACAAAATGTAGTTTGAAACTAATTGCCAAGTTCTTAGAAATGGTATATATATATATATATATATATATATATATATATATATATATATATACATATATATATATACTGTTTTCAACATGGATAGTAATCATACATGTTTTTGGAGCATAAAATCATCATATTAGAGTGATTTGTGAAGGATCATGCGACACTGAAGACTGGAGTAATGATGCTGAAAATTCAGCTTTTTTTCAGAGGAATAAATTACATTTTAATATATATTAACATAAAAAAGTCATTTTAAATTGTCATAATATTTCACAATATTACTGTGTTTTTGTGTATTTTTTATCAAAAAATTGCAGCCTTGGTGGAGCAAAAGAAACTTCTTTAGAAACTCAAAAAATCTTACCGACCCTAAACTTTTGACCGGTGAGTGTGTATGTATATATATATATATATATATATATATATATACACACACACACACACACACACTTGCACACACATATGCTGTATATAAAGGATTTAAAAATGAATGAAAAAAAACCCACAACATTTAACAATCCTAAAAAGGTGAACTTGTCTGATAATTTAAGACACGACTTAATTTTATAATATTTATTTAAAATTGTAATAATATTTAAATAATATTAATAATATTTTAACACAATTTAGAAATAAAAATATTTGGCTACTTAAGGTTTTCAATGTCAAAAACACAATTTTAAAGAGTTTATTTATTTTATATTATTTTATTTGTATTTGAACATTTGTATTTATGCCCCCAAAATTATTTTAATTAAATATCAAAATTATCAAAAATAAAACAATGCTTATAATAGGTGTATTCATGCCTTTTATTAAATGAATCGAGCTGGTCAAAATTACAGCATCACAACATTGACTGTGTGGTGCGTCATTGGCGGTCATATTTCATTCACTATTGGAAATCACTGAGGTGTAATATTGGAGGGAACACATTGTACAGGATTTTGACAGAAGCAATAACACAGCAAACAGAGCCTGTACTTTGTAAAGCGTCAAACAGTTACTCAAATATTTGACTATTTGATCAAACAGTGCCAGTGGTCCTATAGCAATAACACTGCTTATGAACCCTTCACATCTGACCTGTGTGTATTAGTTGGTCAATCTGGGAGGATGTAGAATAGTTGTTATTGTTTTTTTTAGAAATATTCTTAGACGTTCAGGTGCTTGTTCTCAGACCCTTTGTGAAAAAAAGTGCTGTTTCCATTTATTATTCCATGAGGTGTATATTTAGCAAACCTTAAAGGAAAAAAAAAGAAAATGGTAAAGGAAAACATTGAAAAACAGGATGACAGTTTTAGGCCAGCAGCTCCTGACGCACATACGCTAAAATGCACACTAATGCAAGAACGCAAGGGGTGGCAAACAAAAACTGTTTTTTTTTGAGACTGTAACATATTTGTGGTTGACACAGTGGCCCATTTCGAAGTCTGGAACAGTATTTTATTCTAAAATATCAAGATTGTGTTTTCCAATTGAAATCTCAGCATGTCAGCTGTACTGTGTGCATAGTCAGTGAGTTGCTGTCTAAAGAATGAAAGATGTAAAAGGCAACCATTTTGATTCACCTCTTCCCAAACCTGACCACATCTGACTGGCCTTTCAAACCATAATTTATAACTTATGTTCATAAAACATTTCATTTGAGGCAGAGCTTATAAGGAAATCTCCCTCAGCCAAAGTGAAATATTGCGCTCTCAATAACCTCCCGTGTCTTCATGGATGATCACGTTTCAAAATAACACTTGATCCGAACAGGCCTCAGATGCCCTGGGATAGGTGATATCGCTATCAGTGACACTCCCTCTACACACTTCTATTGTAAAAACACAGTATAGGACATGGTGAAAATATAGTAGATGTGTACGAAGTGAGTTGTAATGGATCTCTTTGTTTACATGCTTTGTTTAGTCTATTGTTGCTCTCAGGTGAATGGCCACCGAGGCAGAATACAAATACACCTTCGGACACAAAAACTTTATTTCATTTATTGGCATTTTGCCTTTATTATATAGGACAGTGGAAAACTGACAGGAAAGTGGAGGAAGAGAAAGGCAATGGGGTCAGGACATAACCCAGGCCAAAGCTGAACTCAAGATCCCACTGCGATACAAACTGTTTTTGAGAGTTTAAGTCTATTTTTAGGTATTTTAGGGTGGGTTCACACTTGCCATGTTTGGTTCAATTAAAACGAACCCTGGTGTGATTTGCTCTGTTAGTGCGGTTCATTTGAATAAGTGTGAACGCTGCCATCTGAACCCTAGTGGACCGGGACCTCTGAAAAGATGAGTCTCTGTCCACTTCCAAACCAACTCTGCTGTGGGTTTCATTTAAATATGAACGCAACATGGACCAAAGACATGCAAACGAACCAAAAACAGGACGTGATGTCACAAGATGCGACCCTAAATAAGACAGAATGCTCAAGCATACCTTCTCCACAATGTTGCCCAACAGTTCGGTACAGGCATCAGAACCACATCTTCTTGCTGCAGATCTTCTTCCGCTTCTGAACCCTTTACTCTTCTTGAGTTCCCAGGTAGTAAAAATGCCATGATATATACACTTACAAGTCGAGTTTAACCCATACAGCATTGGTTTACATGCTCAGCAAGTACTGTACCATCACAAAATATAGTCACTTCTTAATAAAAGCTGTTTTTTTGTTCGTTTTGCATCTTTAGATTCAGTCTTAAAAATGAATGTGAACGCTAAGCGAACTTAGTACCAAGTGTATAATTTTCTTTTTTGAAAAGAACCAAGAAAAGCGAACATCAAATGTGAACACACCCTTAAAGTACTTTAAAATATATATATATATTTATTAGGGGTGTAACGGTTCACAAAATTCACGATTCGGTTCGATAAGATACAATTGTGTCACGGTTCGGTTCGGTATGGTTCGGTACGTTTCAAATACAGCAAAAAGAAATGGCAGAGAAATTTCCTTGATTTAATTTTTTTAATTATATTTTTATTAAAACTAACATCATAAAGTATGATATTTTTTAACTTAGAGCAATGATGGAACTATACTTGACTTTTCTTAGGAGCATTTAAAAAACAACTCTTTGGACAATGAAATGTAATATTGTAGTATTTATAAACAAAGGTTTATTTTAGTTTAGATTAACATTTGAGGGAAGCAATTGTATTGATAATGTCAAAATAAAACCGACGTGATGTTACTTGAAAGCATCACAGCCTGCCAAACTTACAGATAGTAGTGTTATACAGTAAATCCTTGGTGATGTTGCTGATCTGTGGACACTGGATAGTTCATTCATGGCACAAAGTTTCTTCCTGGTTTCCACGTCAGTGCTGTTTTAATCTGTTAATAATGGAGAAATGTGAATGTTTCTCACTAGATCTCGCAGCGATGTTATTACTTCAGTGGCGAATTCAAATGTTTTCTTTACTGGATTTGGCTGTGTAGTAACAGTGCTGATCAAGATCGGCTTGCGCTGCATTGGTCCAAACTGATAAACGGTTCGTGATCCAGACAACCACACAATAACGAGTAGCTCAGGTTCGTTCTGCTTACATTACATTTGCCATTTGATGTTGGACAATGTTGTGGTCACGCCAGCGTCTCTTACATTATGAACACGCTTGCCACGCGCAACGCGCCTACATTTGAATAACGAAATGTTGGTCGGCAGGACAAATGAATCCGATTCGAACCGTTCGATTTCAAAAAGCGTACCGAAAATCTGAACCGAAAGCCTCGTACCGAACAGTTCAATACGAAATACGTGTATCGTTACACCCCTGATATTTATGTTTTCATTGCAGTAGACTTTACCGAATATTAATTCGAATTAGGGTTTGGTTTAGTGTTAAGCTATACTCTTAACTATGCATAATTTTTTAAAGGGGTCATGAACTGGCTTTTTAAAAAAATTTTATATTGTTGTCTGAGGTCAACTTATGACGTTCGCTTGGTTTTTACATTAAAAAACATCAAAATGAATAAGTAATAGGCTTTTTCCTACCTAGTTTTGAGCCTAGCTCAAAAACGCTTGTTTTTTTTGGGGCGTCTCGCATTGAAGACTTGGACATAAATGCTCACTGCTGTGAGTGGATAACAGTTTTGCATATTATAATGAGTTTAAATCTCGATCCGGTTTGTCATCACGAGGTAGGCATCTATGTTATTTAGCTATGCGTGTAATGTGCGAATCGGTGGGCGAGGCTAAACCAGCCGTGTTGAAGTAGGCGTTGATCTTCTGCTGCGGGAGTGGTGTTTTATCCTCTTTGACGTCATAGTTCTCCACTTTGAAAAACGCTGGTGTCAATAAAAGCTTTTATTGGACTAACAAGGGGGTTTTCAGTTCTGAAACCTAAAGGATACTCTTATAATATGATGACCTCTTATGTCAAAAGCTTAAGGAAAATTTGATTTCACAGTTCATCACCCCTTTAACGTTTTGTCGTTTTCACATAAACAGTTGCCGAAAATTTTAAGCTCTACTGATAACATTTTCAGACATTTGAATTACTTTAAAAAAATTATTTTGATTCACTTTGTAAAAACATTTTACATTTTAAAATTGCACTAATAGTAGGAGTCACAAATCACTTCCTCCGGTAATCGATAGCATTCCATGAATGTGCTTGCATTTATGATGTTGACTTGTAGGCTATTTAACATGGAAATTAAATAATTTCCAACTAACAATGGTAAACATTTCCATGCTAATAGATAAATTGATGGATTTTGCATCCCAATCATAATTAAGTGTCATTTATCTTGGCATACATCAAGAACGAGAAAATCTTAAATCAAAGGCATCCAATCCCAGTCAACTTGCTGAAATTGCACTTTAGTGATATGCATCTAGGATGCAGGCCCTGCTGGATGTGGTTTTCCCAGCCCTAGGCTCTCTACCGCTGAGACTTGTGAGAACAGCTGCACTTTTTCCTCTTTCATTCTTTCCTACTCTCTTTTAATTCACCGAAGTCTACTACTGTTCAGTCCAACGGAACTAATTCATCACTGCGCGGCACATCCTCATGTTGACATATTCATATCTGCGATCGCTATGTTATTTACTCACTTTGCCGAAGGCATTCTTGTCTAAACCTCTTCAAATGTGCATTAAGGATATCTGATGCTCTGACAAAACTGACATGGAAACCTCCAAAGGCATGTGTTCACATGAATGCTTTCAAAACTGAAGAAATCCAGATTGCAATACAAACAAGTGTATGGCTCAGTTAGAGTTTACTGGGATCTGTTGTCTTTGTTTCATATCCATCATGCTCTACTCATGTTATGACAGTCTGATGATTAGCCTTGGTTTCTGCAAACCGTATCTCTTGATTTCTTTTATATCACACGTACTAGTGTTTTTTAGTCAGACTGCGTTTGTTTGGTCTAGAGGTGCGTAATGGTAGTCCCAAAGCGAGACTGCATGTCTCGCCTGCAAGGTCTTATCCCAGACGTCCCACTCTCCTTTAGATAATACTTTGGTTAATTTGACCAATCCTCCAAGCAGAACAGCAACTCTTCGTAATGAATGGGGCAATGCATGCCATAGTGTTTGGGGGAACATTAGTGCCTGTAGATGTAATTAGAGAACCATTACATGAGATGAGATTCTTGTGAAGTACCACTTCAAGGCTGAAAAATGTGAAACTTTTGTGTTAAAAGTCCTTTTAGAGGCAAAACAACACATTTCCTTAGTTTTCATTTCATTAATGAAAACATGACAAAAAAAGGCCCGTTGATTACATTTTTTCCATGATTAAAACAAAATGATGAGACGACAACAACCCCGCTAGACTAAATTAATTAACATGTTGTTGCAGAAAAAAATAAATACTAATTTTCTTCAACAAAGAAGAGCAGAACCAATTATTATAGACTGTCAAATGTTATAGACTGGAGTTTTACCAGTTTTTATGATGTATACTGAATATGGTTGGGTTTTGTAAAAATAATTTCAAACCAATCATGCTCAATATTGACAATTTTGAGCTAAATTAACTGTGATTATCAGTTTAACCATTATGCTCCTTGCATAACATGTTTTTACTTAAAACTAGACTAACTTGACTAAAAAGCTCAAAAGGATCAGTCAGATATAGCTGAGAAAAACTAAAAAAGACATTTAACAGTACCAACAAAAACACAAAATTGACTAAATTAACACTAATCACAAAGACTTGCCCTGTAACCTCAACACATAATTATGGCGTCTGAAAATTCAGATAATGAGACCAATATGAATTGACAGATGGAAACAGAAAGAGAAACATTTGTCCTCACGACTGAGGCCAGAAACAAATCTGAGTACATTGACGTTTCCATGGGGACATGTGCATGTAACACAAAAGATCCTTTATTCGATGATTTAGCGTTGACTTTGAAACAGGCTTTACCGCCATTGTTGGCAGCATAATGCTTTGTATACACATGACTTCACTTACAATATTACTCCCTGTAAAGACTGCGGTAAAGGAAGATTATTAACCTATCTCACTAACCCCTTTGAAACTAAATAATCCCCTAAATGAACAAACCTTAGAGTTAAGCAATAAGAGTCATGCTGAGAGTCAGAATAAGTCACCTAATGCCGTGTTGATGAGATCTCCAGCAGGAAGTTGAATCATTCTGTGGATTTTCTGTGTTTTTTTTACAAGACACAGAGTGATGATAGGAAAGGTCCAGCTCAGAAGCTCTAGTAATGAAAATATTTGAGTTTGTGCAATTCTTCATCATTAGTTAAATTAACCGAGATAATTTCATTTCATACTGGCAGTGCATTAAGATAACGGACACATCCGTGGTCATAAACAAATCTTCTTCCAATACTTTTTGCATCACCCTGGTTCCCACGACAAAAAACTAATAGTATTTTTCCACTGGCTTTTAGGTTATTGCAGAAAATAAGCTCTGTGACCATCACAGTTTATGATAAACTTTGTTTTTTCGAAAGTTTTATGATGAAATTTAATTGGCAGAAGTAAAAAGCTAGACGTAGACTATAAACAAACTGCACGATCACTAAGCTTCCTACAACATTTTGATGTTTTGTAAGTTCCTTTGCTATGGAAGTGTTTCTGGCTGCTATTCCTTGGTGTTTTATGATTTGGCTTGAAAAAAGTAAGGTGGTTTGCAAGTCTTGAGTGTTCAGAATAATGCAGGTTAACAATTGAATAGTGGCAAGCTGCCAAGAAAAAGATCCGGTTCGCCTTTAAGAAGTAAAATAGGCCCTGCATTTTCAGTTATGTACGAATGTCCAGGCCTCCTTGTGTATTTCCTTTCTGACAATAAACTAGCCTTTATAGTTTTAGATTGCAGGTGTGTTCGCCAAGCTAAACAAGACAGAACCTGTTAACAGACCTGACAAAAGGATATAAGCTTTTTTCTTAACAGTTGTAGTCCAAAAAGCAATAGTAATGGAAGAGGTATCTCTTTTGCTGAGAGTTGAGACGACATGCTGTTGGTGAGGAATTTTACTACATTTCCTCCTAAGTCATGTTGACTCTGTATGTGAAGTGAAAGTATGCTGTGAAAGAATGCAGGAAGCCCATGAGGGAATAAGAACAATATCCCTCATACTTGAGCTCTGTTTCAAACTGTCTTGCTGTGTGTTCCCTACATAGGCAGCTGCCTTCTAAGGCAGTGTCTGAACTGAAATAGAGACCCGTGGCTGATTTGGAGCGATCTTTAAAGGTACCGATTGCACACAAACTCTCCTCATGTGAAGCGTGCACATGACTCAAAATTGATTGAATCATTTTTATTGTTAGCATGTTGCTAAGCTAACAACGATATACCAAAGTTTTTATTTATTTATTTTGTCTACAAATTGTCCCCTACTGTCAGTGTTGGATTAGATTTATTACTAAGTAATTGTAGTGTAACTGTGATTTAATTACTTTTTACTGGAAAAAGTGGTAACGCTTCCTTTTACGGTACAGTACTTACGGTGTACTTACAGTGTACTTACCTAGAAAGTACTGACTAATATAAGGTAAGTACATGGAACAGGAGTAGGTTTAGGGGTAGGTTCAGGGGTAGTACTAGTTATTACCCAGTAATTGTAGTTACTAAAATAAGTACATAGTATTTACATGGGTAACTGGACTGTAAAAGGAAGCGTTACCGAAAAAGTAAAGTAATGGATTACTCTTTATTTTGTTCCCAATTAGGGATGTGCATGAATATTCAAATTTTCAAATATCGATATGTAATTATTATTAGAAAAATAAAATACTATTCGAATTTTTAATACGTTGCTTTGCTGGCCGTAAATGCAGTGAGTCCATGATAAATCTTAAGAACTAACTCGCAGTTATAATTAAATGCACTGGATGTAGAGTGTGTTAATTAACGTTACTTGAAAAGGATCTTAGTAAACGGAATTACTTTTGATCAAATTAATTAATTAACCTGAGTTATGACATCATCACCATGAGAAATCATATGAAATCCAAACAGTCGAGTAAGGAAAGACAGCTGTTCATCATTGCATTACAACTGCAGGTAAGCGCAGCTGGACCCGCGTGATCAGAGATGATAACTTATCTAATAGCAAAATTATTTTGAGACATACTTCCTTTAAGTTTCGTTGGGGAGACCGGTTTAAGAACAGAAAAATAAGTGCTGTTAGAAACACCATTCTCCGTGTCTCTGAAACGTCTGTCAGCGCGCGTCTTTTCTCACTCAAGCATAAAGTGCTGGCGGCGCCCCTGTATGTAACGTTAGATATTATTGTTTTTCTCAACATAAACGTGAAACAATATGAACACAATAATCAATCATTTGCTGACTCGTGTGTATGTTCTGTACGATATCTGACGCAATCTGCTTTATTAGGGGTTTTTTTTTCGCTGGCGCTGCTTGAGCATGCTTTTAATAATGCTTTTTTATATATATATATTTGTTTACACATAGGCCTACTGTTTAATGTTTTCAACTAAAAGAAAACTTTAATTACTATTGTAAGCTTGTTGTGTGTTGCCTAATTGTAAGCTTGTCCAGAAATGGTGACAAAAACGTAAAAAAAAAAACTTAAAAATAACGTATTTTTCGTTAAACATAATTTAAATAAATTAATATTCGATTTTTATGAGCCCGAATATTCGAATGCAATATTTTTGAAAAATGCCCATCCCATAGAACAATTCTAAATAAAACAGTAGTGAATTGGACATCTGCATTTAACATCTACTGCATTTATTAAACTGCTTTCAAAAGAGTTGCAGATATTAAAACAGCTCAGAAGGATGTTTCATGCGTCAGAGCAAAGCAATTCATCTGTATCATTTATAGTGATAGGTGTAGAGTCTCTGCGGGACGCTGATAACATCTCTCTAGAGATAAGCTTGGATTGGGTCCAGGCACAGATTAACTCTGAGTGGACCAGGGACATTGTTTTATGCATTTAATTGCATAAAACAAACTCTCATCAGAGTGATTTTGAAAAGGAATCCCTGAGTTTTTTTTTTCTTTTTTTTCTTTTCATTTAAAAATCTTGTTTTGGTTTTACAACCATATTTATCTATTATCCAGGATTCATAATGGTTAAAGGGTCACAGGGTCATGAATGCGAGAGGCTGTTTTCGTAGTGGCTAGCCAAAGCTATGAGAGGAATTTGAGGCATGGCGATGAGCGTATTCCACAGTTTTTCACTCATACAATGCCAGCCGAACACTGAGCTGCATTAGAATTTTAAAGCCAGTTTACCCTGACGTCAGGTCTGACACCAGTGATAATGCTTCTGTTTTGCATTTTTGTAATGTGATATTTGTTATTACCCATTATTCTATTCTATTCACAAGCTACATGAATCCACAGATTTGTTATCCTGCATGGTTCGATAATGATACTCAAGCTCAATATCACATATTTACATATTTATCTAAAGTTCTACATTTAAAATATTTTATCTTAATTTTTTGTCTTAACGTTTTCTTGATTTAAAATGTTGAATATCCTGCAACTAATGTAGTCTAAGACTTTGGACACCACTGCATTGACCCATAATGTACAATGAATATATATATTTTTTGTTGTTTATGAAATTTAGGCATGGTTAAGACTCTTAGTGAACTTCCCCCCTTTCCATTTAATTTTCCCCTACATTTTGTATACAAACTTCACAGTTACAACTTCCATAAAAGATCCTTTGTTTAAAAGAAAGGCTTGAAAAATTTTCAAGGTGCGAGATTAGGTTTCATGAGTATGGAAGAGGATTAGGGCCAAGCAATAATAAAAAAATAAAACCATCTCAAGATTAAAGTCATTATAATGCAAGATTAAACTCGATAAATTAATTTTTTTTGTTGAAATACAATCTTGAGAATAAACTCATTAAATATTGAGAAGAAAGTTGTTGTGTTTCAGAGAAAAAACTAGTTAAATTTTGAGAAAAAAGTCATAATTCAATCTTGAGAATAAACTAATTAAATATAGAGAATAAAGTCATTGTGTTTTGAGAAAAAACTAATTAAATCTCAAGAAAAAAGTCATAATAAAATCTTCAGAATAAACTCATTAAATATAGAGAATACAGTCATTGTGTTTAGAGAAAAAAATGCATTAAATTTCTGAGAAAAAAATCGTATTACAATCTTGAGAATAAACTCATTAAATATAGAGAATAAAGTTGTTGTGTTTTGAGAAAAAACTCATTAAATTTCGAGAAAAAAAATTGTATTACAATCTTGAGAATAAACTCATTAAATACAGAGAATACAGTTGTGTTTTGAGAAAAAACTCATTAAATGTTGAGAAAAAAGTAATAATACAATCTTGAGAATAAACTCATTAAATATAGAGAACACAGTCATTGTGTTTCGAAGAAAAAATCTTATTAAATTTTGAGAAAAAAGTCATAATACAATCTTGAGAATAAACTCATTAAATATCGAGAATACAGTTGTGTTTCGAGAAAAAACGTGTTAAATTTTGAGAAAAAAGTCGAAATACAATCTTGAGAATAAACTCATTAAATATTCGAGAATAAAGTCGTTGTGTTTCGAGAAAAAAACTTATTAAATTTTGAGAAAAAAGTCGAAATACAATCTTGAGAATAAACTCATTAAATATCGAGAATAAAAGTAGTTGTATTTCGAGAAAAAAAACTTGTTAAATTTCGAGAAAAAAGTGGAAATACAATTTTAAGAATAAACTCATTAAATATTGAGAATAAAGTCGTTGTGTTTCGAGAAAAAAACTCGTTAAATTTTGAGAAAAAAAGTCTAAATACAATCTTGAGAATAAACTCATTAAATATCGAGAATAAAGTCGTTGTGTTTTGAGAAAAAAAACTTGTTAAATTTTGAGAAAAAAGTCGTAAATACAATCTTGAGAATAAACTCATTAAATATCGAGAAATAAAGTCGTTGTATTTTGAGAAAAAACTTGTTAAATTTTGAGAAAAAAAGTCGTAATACAATCTTGAGAATAAACTCATTAAATATTGAGAATAAGGTCGTTTGTTTCGAGAAAAAACTCATTAAATTTCGAGAAAAAAGTCGTAATACAATCTTGAGAATAAACTCATTAAATATAGAGAATAAGGTAGTTGTATTTTGAGAAAAAAAACTTGTTAAATTTTGAGAAAAAAGTGGAAATACAATCTTAAGAATAAACTCATTAAATATCAAGAATATAGTCGTTGTGTTTCGAGAAAAAAACTTGTTAAATGTTGAGAAAAAAAGTCTAAATACAATCTTGAGAATAAACTCATTAAATATCGAAGAATACAGTCGTTGTGTTTTGAGCAAAATCTTGTTAAATTTCGAGAAAAAAGTCGTAAAACAATCTTGAGAATAAACTCATTAAATATCGAGAATAAAGTTGTTGTATTTTGAGAAAAAACTTGTTAAATTTTGAGAAAAAAAGTCATAATACAATCTTGAGAATAAACTCATTAAATATTGAGAATAAGGTCGTGTTTCGAGAAAAAACTCATTAAATTTCTAGAAAAAAATCGTATTACAATCTTGAGAATAAACTCATTAAATATAGAGAATAAAGTTGTTGTGTTTTGAGAAAAAAACTTGTTAAATTTTGAGAAAAAAAGTCATAATACAATCTTGAGAACAAACTCATTAAATATCGAGAAACAGTCGTTGTGTTTTGAGAAAAAACTTGTTAAATGTTAAGAAAAAAGTCATAATACAATCTTGAGAATAAACTCATTAAATATCGAGAATATAGTCATTGTGTTTCGAGAAAAAAACTGTTAAATTGTGAGAAAAAAGTGGTATTACAATCTTGAGAATAAACTCATTAAATATCGAGAATACAGTTGTGTTTCGAGAAAAAAAGCTTGTTAAATTTCGAGAAAAAAGTCGTAATACAATCTTGAGAATAAACTCATTAAATATCGAGAATAAAGTCGTTGTATTTTGAGAAAAAAACTCGTTAAATTTCAAGGAAAAAAAGTGGAAATACAATCTTAAGAATAAACTCATTAAATATCGATTTTTTTATATTAAATATTTAAACTCATTAAATATTTAAATATAATGATTTAAATCTCAAGATGGTTTTATTTTTTTATTATTGCTTGGTCCTAATCCTCTTCCATACATATAGCCTATGTGAAATTTCTTGTCATGCAAATATTTGCCAGTGTCCAGCAGCTGAAAACTGCAAAGCATAAAACAAATGGTTATGTTCTTTGATTTAGAAACCGCAATGTGCTATTTCACACCTGACTATTTGCTAACCTCAAGCACATCTGAAAACAAATCATCCAGCCAAGTTACATGGTCCATGCTGGTGCAACATGCAGCATTCTTCCCAGGAAGGATCACCACATCTGCAGCCGGGCGAACATCTGTTCTGACTGATGTAATCCAGTTACGGCACGTGAGCCTTCTTCACTTATGCCACTGAAAACCATCAATATAAATTAACAAGGAAAATTATTCAACTGATTTTTAGTTCTGACTACAGACTTAGACATTCAATTAGAGATTAATTATATAGAAACATGTTGTAACTAATAATAAACAGTTTGTTTTCTCTTTCAAAGTCTAAATGATATTTTTAAGGGAATGCTCTGGCTTGAATGAAACATCTGTGGTATGCGAATGATTACAGCAGTAGATAAAGTGAACGCATCCCTCAGTTTGCAAAAACAAACAAGAAAATCATGTGCATTTATGTGCTTCCAATGAAAGTTTATAGGGAAAGTCTTTCTGAAGGGTTTATATATATATATATATATATATATATATATATATATATATATATATATATATATATATATATATATATATATATATATATATATATATATATATATATATAAGAGTTCAGATGCAAAAGCCTCTAAATGCCATTTTAAATTTTCTTCAAAAATGACCATTTTTATCAAGCTTATATATTTAAGTTCAGTAATTTCACTTAAATGACAATTAATAGGTAATCTTCATTGCCATTTAAGTGAAATTACTGACCTTAAATATACAAGCTTGATAAAAATGATCATATTAGAAGAAAATTTCAAATGGCACTTAGAGGCTTTTGCATCTGAACTCTTCATATATATACTGTATATATATATATATATATATATATATATATATATATATATATATACATATATATTATACGCATATATGTATATATATGTATGTACAAAAACAGATTCAGTATTCCTCAAATGAATGAAAAGAATAAAATGCAAACACAGAATTTTATACACACCTGCACTGCAATAATTAAATATGTTAAATTACACAAATATACTTTATGTAATCTCACTTTGTTATCCATTGTCTTTTCTGCTTGCTTTCGATGATTCAAATAATCTGTACCAATAAGAATAAAATAAGTCCTATTTGTGTTTCACTTAACCTAATTCACAATGTCAGAACAATCGAAGAGTTTGTTTGTGCTGAGGCCAATTCAGTTCACTTTTGTCTTTTACATTTGGCAAAATTATGCCTTTTTAGTTATTAAAAAACAAACAAGCAAGCAAGCCCCGTCCAGGTGAGAAAAAGTAGTGAGTTGCGCAATATTGTAATGCATTACTTTTAAAAATAACTTTCCCAACACTAATTATAAATAAGTAAAAAAAAAAAAATAAAAAATAAATATATATATATATATATATATATATATATATATATATATATATATATATATATATATATATATATATGATATACAAATCAGTTCTTATTGGTTAATGGACACTTAATATAATAAATACAATAAATATAATTATATAATAAATATATATAATATATATATATATATATATATATATGTATATATATATATATATATATATATATATATATATATATATATATATATATATATATATATATATATATATATATATCATAATAAATATACTGCTCATAAAAAATATTTAGTTCTTGTAAAAAAGCTTAGATGTGCAATTCCTGACAAATGTAAGTGCTTATATTTTTTAATGTAGAAAAATATACACATTTTTCACACTGCAATTGTTTCAATTGTATTAGTATTTATAAATGTGTTGTTCATTCGAATGCTGGATATCTTGTATTGAACCCAGAAAATTCCTTTTAACAAACTCACAAATTAATATCTTTTTTGTCATATTCGTCATCAGACATTAGTGCATGATCTTAGTTTTGATCACACAGTGGAACGTTCTTCAAACCACAATGTTTTTGGCTGACAGTATTGTCTGCATCTCCCAACACATCATCTCATGTTTCATTGCTCCAGTGGAAGTCCGACCATTTCAAAGTTGAATTTATCTTGGAAAAAGTTTATTCCTAGCCAACTTCTATGCCCAGTTGAGTGATACAGGGCAGGCCGCCGACCCTTTCGAGTTTAGAGTGAGGGGGTGTGCTTAAAACAACTGACTTGAGGATGTGATTGTAGTTTTAAACAAATAGTGCCATTGTTTTGAGAGCTCTGCCTTGGCCAGTGCCTTGTTTTCAATGGAAAAGATGACTGTTGCATATACATCCAGATGAAACTGCAATATGTGAAATATATGGCGTTTCAACTTCGAGTCTTACTCATTTCAGACTATTTCCTGAGATTAACTGTCGATCACAGTTTTTGGCACATAATCTGCATTTTAAACATGACTCCTCAATGTGTCATCCAAACCCCTTTGGATTTCTGAGCGAAAAAACTGATTGGTCACAGTTCAGAGGCTTGCCAGAAATACACTAAGAACCTTTTTGCTATTGCGAAACATAGCGTGTTCCTCGGGAACTCTTGATGAGAGTCATTCTTAATCTGCGTGAACAAATCCATGTGTGCCATAACGTGAAATGAAAAATGCTACAGTGAGTAAATGATGAGTAACGGTTGGGAGCAGCACACAGGAAGCTCATCCCTGTGCTCCCCAATGCACTCTCACTCTTTAAATCAGAGCTCCGTCCCTCGGTCACTCACATACTCCTAATCAAAAACATCACATCTTGTTCTGTATGCCTGAACATCTGTTATAATTATTCAAAAATCTAGGTTGTTCAGGACAGCGGAATAAACATATTCATACAAATGCATATTGATGTTCTTAAATATGCTCGATAAGAGCGTTGTTTCGCATTTTTGTCCTAAAGACACATCTGTAGTTGGTGGTTAGCTGTCATCTCTCAGATTCATTGTGTGCTGCTCTGTAGTTTGTGGAAAAGGTTCAGGGCAACAGGGGATTCCCGAAATGCAGCTGCCTCTTTCCGGCTGGAATGATGTGTGAAATGTGTGGGTTATCCAGCAAATGGTGTAGTAGACTCTTTTATTGCAGAGTTGGGCTAGGGGAAAATGGGAAAGTGACCACAATTTTGTCCATGTTTCCCACTCGTTTTCTCTCAGCTCTCGTAACTTTCTTTCCTGTAATGATAAAATGTTTTGTAGCATAAAAGTATGTGTAAGTTGCTGAGGGCTTAGAGCTGATGTAATTGCAGATACTCCACCTCTCCCGGAAGAGTCGGGAGTCTACCGCATATTGATAGCGGTTCTCTGACGCCCGCAAATTATATGCAAAATCCTGGAAATTGAGCAAGACGCTGATTTTTATTTCAACATGTTATGGTACGTAATTTCTATGATTTTATTATGATTTTATTATTGTATTATGACTCGTTTTCAATTATCCGATCACAAGTGGTCGGCCAAAATACATTACCCTTATATCTTGTGTTATCAATGACTACGTTTACATGCAGCCAATTTTCGGGTTATGGTCGGGTTAAGGTCACTTTTCGGGTTTCTGAAACATTAGGGATAACCCGTTTACATGCGTGAGCAGAGAGAGTTTCTCCTGTTTACATGGAATTGCAATATCCCGATGTAAACGGCGACCCGCGGTTAGCGTCTTGACGTACGGAGAACCTCAAGACGCAAACTGCGTCATTTCCGATCTTCTTCCTGCATCCAAAGACAACAACAACAGCAGAATGCGGCTAATGAATAGTTCGGGGCAGATAGCGATCGCCTTTGTTTGCGCTTAGATGCTGGTAACGTTACTGAGCTCGCTCCAAAAGTATGTTGTGCTGTGTCTCGCCATGTTTACTTCCGGTATACTGCACACGGATTTTTGTATGCGCGAGAAGTTTCTCTACTCAAAAGACCAAGATTCCTTGCGAATAGAACATGCTCAGAACACAAATCACGATGGGGATATGCCGATACGCGTTTACATGACCAAAAATTCAGGTTTGAAAAGGGGTAGCCCGGGTATAATATCCCGGTTTTCGAAATCCGGGATATGAGCATTTTTCGAGTTTTGCCGGTGTTTACATGGCCGTTCGTGACCGGGTTATTGCTAATATCCCGGTTTTGAACGGGTTATTGGCTGCATGTAAACGGACTGAATGACGATTAATGATCGTTTCAATTAGTGGTGCACGATATATCAGTCGCAAATGTGGTACTTTTTTTTACACATCGGTATCGATTCCAATGTCAAAATAGGGCCAATGTGAACAGGCCGATTATCATTCCTTTTTATTTGACGTGTGCGTAGTGAGTGTTGGGACGGGGTGGTTTGTTTTTGCACAAGCACAGCGCCAGTCCTGTCCGTTTAAACATCAAGCGCAACGAGACTGAAACTTGTGCGCTGTTTTCTTTTTAGCCTTTTCGTTGTCCCGCCAAAGCCTTATTTGACCGGTGAGTGATGTAGACGACTGACTGCTTCGTTTGTTTACCTGAGAGCGTGAAAACCCTGATCGCGCACGAGCAATCTCAATGTCAGTTTGTCTTGCTCTCTCTCCTCCTCCTCGTGCATATTAAAGGGGGGGTTTACTGCGATTTCACTTTTTTTCATTTTAAATAGTGTGTAATGTTGCTGTTGGTGCATGAACAGTATCTGCAAAGTTGCAGCGCTGAAAGTTAAGCATAAGCAGAGATATCGTCTTTTAAAAATCAGGAATTATAATTGCCTACAAAAACGACTCGATTGGGACTACAGCTGGGTTATGGTACGGCCCTAACCTACACATTTGCATCAACCCCTCCCTCAGAATATGCAGAAAATGGCATGCGCAATGCGCATATTTCTGAGGCACGTCGACTCGTTGAGTGTGTTGTTCATGCAGCTGTCAGGTCTTCTGTGTTCGGGCTTCCCATGGACGCTATTCTTCCTCAACAATGGATACAATTTATGTTTGATTATGTTCCTGAAAATGACGATCGTAATCTAGCGAGTTCAACACCGGATTCAACAAGAAACTGTTACTAAAACATGAAGCAGTTCCGACTTTAAAACAAGAGGCAGCAGTTGTTGGGCCACAATCTGTAAGTAGGCTAAGACTTAATCATTTTAAATGTATTTGCATGTATAATTCAAGACGTAGCCATGTGTTTTATTTTTTTCAAATGCCAGAGCTTGCTTTATAGCCACTAATAGTTAGCCTATGCTATTTTGTGTCTACGACAAACGCGTACAAACATTATGGACCTGAATTTTTTTATTATTTACTGTAGACCCAGAGCGAATGTTTGAAACTGTTGCTTTGTTTATAGTTAGCTTCTGAAATAATAGCACATTTTGCTTAATGACACAGATAATTGAAGGTCCAATAATGCCACAATAATTGAAGGACTGTTCTCTTCTTTTCACTTGCACAGAGTGTGTTTCTGGTGCAGAGTTGGAATAATAAGTAAACTTGTAAGCTTAAGCTTTAGCAAATTCATTAGCCAGCATTGCCTCACACTCAAGAAAATAGAATAAAAGCTGGCCAGGGATTTTGACTCAGTAAAACAGTTTTTTTCACTTACTTGAAATGACACATTTTTCTGGAAGTTCACTTTGAAGTTTTCAAAACCCTACTGACCTCACTGGCTCGCTGGTTGCTGTATTAAAATATAATGTTCTTCTCAACTTTGCCTAGTCATCTGATGTTATAGGGTTATGACAGACTTGATGGCATAATTACGGCCCTGTGAACACTAATGTTGGGTTTTATACACCATTTGGAATGAACTGCCTGGATTTGGGATGGAACATTGTTTCAACTCATATCCAGCCAAACACAGCAACAAAAGAGGTTGTACATAATGTTGTAAGTCAGTCAGTGATTTTAGCTTGACAGATCGAGAACAGTGCATCTTTGTTACTATAAAAACACAGATGCAGTGTTTACTCTTGAGAAGAAAGAGACACAAATCAAATCTGTGGACAGAAAGAAGACAACCATTGCAATGAATCAGCTCTTGGCTCCCTCTGGTTCTTCCAAAATGGTGAATAAAGCCCACAACTGTGTAAGCACAAGTGATCCCATTAGCAACTCAATTGGTAACGGATCTGAGTATCATGAATGGGCATGTTTTGTTCACACGGTCAACATAAGATGAATGTTCACCAGTTTTAGCCTTCCAGTAGATTAATTTGGGTCATTCTGACAATTTGGTGCCATTTAGGTTCCTAATAGCTGCAAGTTATAATGTTCTACTGATTAAGCTCAAAAGCCACCAAGTTAGGTATGGCCTATAGTTGCATGAAATCCTGCTGACGTGATCTCAACGCAACTTGATCACAAGTCCATAAGGAAAATGCGAAATGTTAGCGTGCTAATGTTTTGCTAATGTTACAACTAGGTGCTCAAAAGTCCCTTTCTCCAGCATTCCAGCCCTGGGCCTCAGGATAAACAAAGTCAAAGATTTGCAAAGTGTAACTGGAGATGTACACCGAGTTGTTAGGGAGCGCTTTCCAAGAGAGATAAACATTTGCCTCAGTTTAGGTCCTTATTTGTCTTTCTCAGGAGTTTTCATAGAAAAAAAAAGTGTGATGCTTTGCGAGATGAATGACCTTAAATTGGTTATCCTTACAGTTCTTAAAACAAAGAACAAAACCAATATCTAAGAACACAGTGTCCATCAGATTAAATTTATATCTTCTGTGTAGATGAAAAAGAGTAGGCAAAAAGTTATTTTCCAATGGAGACATTTTGCTAAAATGCTTTTGTTTGAACTCACCATTATGGTGATCACTGTTCCCTATGGTTGGGCACTTCAATTATATTATTGTAATTTTCCCCCTATTGATGCAGCGATACAACAAAAAATCACAGTTATTTGGTTTTAAAGGAAGGTAAGCAATAAATAGGTTGCTTTTAAAAGCTGATAATCAATCATTAATAACTAGTAAATTTTTCATGTTAACTAATGATCTTGCAATTGACCATGCTTGAGTCACAAACAGACTTTAACATTCAGCATGCCAAACACAACAATAGTGGCTATACTAAATTATAAGAGTAAGTCAAGAGTAAATCTAAAGTAAATTAAAGCTGCAAGCAGCGATGGACGGGCCCTCGCAGCTGTTAGCGCGTCGGGGTGTGAGGCGGCCGCGTTGCATATTCTGGAGCTTAGCCGGTGCGGCTGAGAATTGCTACGCATCCAAATCACCCAAAATGTACGTAAAATTCAAAATGGCCAACTTCCTGTTGGGTTTAGGGCATTGCTCCAAGAGGCTTTTTTGTACGTCAGGACATGATCCCAGGTGCCACAGAAATTCCGTACATGTAGGTCAAACATGCAGC
Source organism: Hybognathus amarus (assembly GCA_030378365.1). Lineage (NCBI taxonomy): Eukaryota > Metazoa > Chordata > Actinopteri > Cypriniformes > Leuciscidae > Hybognathus > Hybognathus amarus. The sequence continues at coordinate 7,332 of JAQIUQ010007530.1, read as the reverse complement.
GGGGGCTGCTTCGTTAAAATTTACTTTCCTGTTGCCAGCAGGTGTCGCGTATGACTGTGGGCTAATTTCGGCATGTACATGTGTTCAGGGCGGGACTGTTGTATAACGTATACAATTTCGCGCAGGTCTGAGAATGCATACTGAAGTTACAACAACTTCCTGTTTCATGGCGAATCGTCGACGCCTCGGACACAACCATTGATGAAAACACGCAGATAGCACAACTTTTCATCATCAATGCCTTTAGAATGCAAAGCAGAAATGGAAAGTCGATCCGAACTAAATCCCTAGGAGGAGTTCGTTAAAGTATGTGTAAATATATATGTATATGTAAATCATCCAAAAATGGCAGTAAAATTAGAAATGGGCGATTTCCTGTTGAGTTTAGGGCATCGCTCCAATAGAGTTTTCTGGTGGGCTAATTTCGGCATGTACATGTGTTCAGGGCGGGACTGTTGTATGACGTATACAATTTCGCGTAGGTCTGAGAATGCATACTGAAGTTACAACAACTTCCTGTTTCATGGCGAATCATGCTACGCCACGGACACGCACCATCGACGAAAAAGCGCAGATAGCACAGCTTTACATCGTCAATGCCTTTAGAAGGCACAGCAGAAATTTGAAGTTGATCTGACTACATCCCTAGGAGGAGTTCGTTAAAGTACAGACTGTGTAAATCGTTCCCAAATCGGTCGCCAAATCCAAAATGGCAGACTTCCTATCAAGTTTAGGGTATGGGTTCTTGAGGCTTTTTTGTGCATCTTTATATGATACACGTCCCCACCAAATTTCGTGCATGTAGGTTGAACGTGGACGAGGGGCTGAATTTTGTCACGCCCATCCGAAAACCCACAAAATACGGAATTTTTCACCAGTCCTGACATGCGTGCCAAATTTGGTGAGTTTTTGAGCATGTTGCGGCCTGAAAATGGTGCTTACTTTGCAGAAAAAAAAATAAAATAAATAATAACCCTAACAGTTTCAATAGGTCCTCGCATTGTTAGTGCTCGGGCCCTAATTATCAAGTACTCTCTACTGTTCTTTTTTAGTTACTAGCACTCTCATGTAAGTAACTAGTTTTTTAGGCAATCGGTTTGCATGCTTTTGTTAAGTCTAACTAGATTTTACAGTGTAGCATTGTTACATTTGTTACGCCCAACACTGAAGTCTACGGACTCAGTGTGCAACAGGGAGGAAGCTTTACAGCCAGTGAAATGAAATCAACACAGTATCACTTTCTGGTTGAAAAGCCAATAATGCATTTAAAGTACACTCTGTGAAATAAAATACATGGCTCTTTCGTGGGTGTTTTGCATCTGGCTCAATTCAAACACGTGTCTTTCTTCCCAGTTCTCTCAATTCTGCCCTTTCCATCCTTCTTTCTTGCTCCCTCAGCCCTCCCCAGAGGCCACTATAGCATCTGGGTTTGGAGTAAGGCAATGACCGACCCCATACAAGGAACTTCCTGAAATGTCAGAAGGGCCAATTTTTTTTTTTTTTTGGTTTCTCTGCTTTATTGCCATCCATTTTTCAAATGGTAGTGGTGTTGGTTTTTTGAGTGTGTGAGTGTGTCTCTGTTTGTTCCGTCTTCTTCCTGTGCGTTCTTCAAGTCCCTGATCTGGAACACCCCCATATCTCCACAGTTTTGAATCTATATCCCACTCATTGGATCCACTCCCAGATGGAATCCAGAATTTAGCTTCAAAGACACAGAATAGATTATTGTCATCTACACCCATGAGAATCTTTCATTGTGTTTTGATGCTATCTTTGTTTACTTTGCGCCATGTGTACCGGAATACACCTCCTCTCCTCAGCCTCAAACAATTCTGTCCTAGCAGGAGAGGGAAGTGTGGGCTTAATGCACAGGAAGACCTGAGGAAATGCTTTATTTTCCTCATTAAAACTGGAAGTGGTCCTGAGAGGTTTAAACTGCTCTTGAAACCTAAAGCCTTGAGCTCTAGATCCTTGAAGGATGATTCAGAGACTTCTCATATTCAGAGATACAAAAACATCTGCCTTTATTCTCTGCAAGAAAAAAATACACTTCATGTTCCATTTTTGTGCAATCCATCTTCCAGATGGACAAATGAAACCTTTAACCAATGGTGGTGTAAACTTGGGTCACGTGTAATGAAATTGGGAAATAATCATCTAAATTTAATGTTATGTTAATATGTTATTTGATACTGGAGTTGCTTATTTAACTTGTTAATTTGGTGTAATTGTTTATTAAAAAAATGTAAAAAAAACTTTTTTTAAATCAATATATTTTATTCTAAAACAAATAAAAACTTTGTGTTATTAATTGTTATTAGCTGTATTAATAAATTGGCATATCATGTAAATGTTCAGTTGAATGCCACTCTAAAAAAGGCCAGTGTGTTTTCTAAATAAAACCAATCATTTCACCATTTTAATTTGATGTTACAGGTGCCTCCAAATAATAAATAATGATGTATATAATTACATTAGAAATCATGCTGTTTCCTCATAACAGTGGATTTATTTTCATGTAACTCAATTACATGACTTGAACAGCTAATGCCATTCAAGGTAATGACGCTAACGGCAAAATGATCTGTTCAATTTAGTCTATTTAATATTGTCTTACATATTATTTTAGTCTGTCTTTTTGTCTTAAAGATGCATTCAGTAGTTTGGTGCAAATTTAAAGCCACTAGAAAGTCACAATTGATAATCCTTGTTTTTTTATGTTTTTTTTATGGAATATTTCAGTATTGATTATACATGATTTATCCATACATGTCAAAAAGGAGAAAAATCATGTCCTCTTGTCATGATTTTGATGCGCTTAATGACATGATGGCGGAGCAACCTGCCTATCACATAAGATCATCAACCAATAGCTAACCACAACATTTTTTTTTTCTTGTTCAAGAAGCCATTTTACTCCAAAATAGCTCACAACAGGAAACAAAAGACTATCACAGCTTTTATTTCATGCCACCTGTGAGATTCTGAGCTGTACATCTGATTGACACTTTACTATTCTAGATCACTTTTAGTAGATCATATGACTGTAACAATATACAGTAGTACGTTTGAATTTCATTCATACTAACCAAATGTACCTATGCTATTTCTCTATGTTTTTAATCAGCCATCGAGGAAGGGGAATAGAATCTTAGATGACAGATGCCATTTTTAAGCAGGATTTGTGTCATACTAACCACCCAAACATTTTCACAACCCTTTTCAGAAGAATTTTGTAGTAACATGCTTAAAAGGGTCACTCCACCCATCTGCATTAAGCTTTCCATTGTTAGAAACCCAGTTATAAAATTGAATGGTTGTGCAACACTCTCATTTTCCCCTGAGACGAGAGAAATCTGCTATTTTCCTTTTTCACTTCTTCCTACAATGACACAAAAATCGTTATTTTACGTCATTGTAGGAGGAAGTGTAAGAGAGGGGGATTTCTGTAAAGACTACAAGCATTAGATCCCACCCTTTCAAACCCACCCATAGGGGGTTGGACCTAATGCTATAACAGACCAATCACAGATCAGTAGGGTTGGGTATCGAGAATCGAGTATCTGATTGGAACCGGGACTAACTTTTTGTTTTTCCCAGAATCGTTCAAAGTTAAAATTTCGATTCCTAGTTTCGATATTCACAGTCGCGTCGAACCGGAAAGAAGAAACTGCTGAACAACACCAACGAAGAAAGCGTCTACCGGAAAGTGTTGGCATAACCGTGCGAGTCGAACATGAGTAGCTTACGTCGCGGTCCAAAGTGTGGCTTCACTTTTCTAAAAATAATGAAATCTCGGCAAAATGCAACATTTGTGACAGAAGGAGTATTTCCTTCAGAAAGGAGTATTTCCTTCAGAAAGACCGTTGGTTAGCAAGGTTAGCTAAACTTTTTTTTACCCTGCCTCTTAAAAGAATCGGAATCGAGAATCATTAGGAACCGGAATCGAAACAAGGTAATCAGAATCGTTCAAATTCAAACGATACCCAACCCTACAGATCAGTGCCAGTGCGTCCACCGCAGAAATGTTTTGAAAATATGGACGAAGGTACTGAATACGCAGACGGATGCATTATGGAGGATTTGGATTACACATCATTTTTGGAAGCTAAGCTAGCAGGCTCTTGTTCTATGGAGAAAGCTGAGTAGTAGCTTTAGGTGTTACCGTCCTTTTTTTACCGGACATCCCCGGCCTTCGATGTCCGGGATTCAGCTTTTGCTTTCTGCAGTCGCCATGCATTGTTTACATATAAGTTACAGCTTTTGTTTCAATATAACTGAATTCAATCTGATTGCTGAGTCGGAATGTAGTGTTTACATGAACGCTAAACAAGTGATCAGTTGATGTGGGTTTTAACATTGCTTAAGAAAATTCCTGTTCCTCCGTGAGAGATACAGGACCGGTAACTTACGTCTCAGGTGCCGCTCATCGGTAATCACGCCACCGGCCTCGCGTCATTCTCCACACAGCCCTTACTCGTCCTGTTTGCCACAGTAAACATGACTCGCGCCGTTCTCCACACGTAGGGCTGTCGCGGTTATGGATTTTCCCTTGCGGTAATGTTGAGTGGCTCAATAGTGCGATATGCGGTATTACTGCCATTTATTTATTTATTTAATTTATGTGTATTTGTTGCTATATAAATAAAGTTTACGATGTGGACAAAAACAGCGTCTATTTGCGCATTGAAAGCATGATTGAAAGGCTTTCACTCAGCGTGCATATTGTTATGCACAACGGACTTTGAACCGTTCATTCAACAAACACGTTCAAAGAAGCTGATTCGTTAAAGAGATGTAATGAAACAAGATGTTTTTAACTTTGAGTTCCACTTTTCAAGGCTCAGCTGATCAGCAATGCGTCGCATGGTAACGCGGAAGCTGATGCTTAACTTATTAGAGACCAATATGGCATTGATTCAATGCGTGACTCTGTGATTTTATTTCCCTGCGGCTTTCCTTTGATATTCAGGCAACCTTCAAGACATCGCAGGTAATCGCATGTGCTCTGCAGATCTCTCTCATTCACTGTCTGTGTGAAGCCTCTGTAGGCTACACATCACCAAGATAAACAGTCTTGTTGTTATCATTATGAACTTGTTCAACATTCAATACACATGCATGAAGTTCAAAACAAGAAGAGTATAGCCTTATAAAAAACCGTGAATATCGCGGTTGCTGCGGTTACGTGCAATCCTCTGCGGTTGACTTGTCAGAACCGCGGTACTACTATATTGCGGTTATCGACATGGCCTGACCCCGCTCGCCACAGTAAATATGACTTGTGTCGTTCTCCAGTCCACACGGCCCTCACGGCCTAGGGCAACGAAGCAAGTGCATTCTGGGAGTTGTTGTCTTTCATCCACATAAGCCAAAAATACATTTTCTGTCTTTTCTCAGTCTAGAAAGCTCTAAATTCAAAAATAATTTCACATTTCCTCTACATAAATTACCCATTTTAAATACACATTCATCTTTTCAGGGGTGGAATGACCCTTTAAGAAACAAAACACGCTCACACCCTCTTCAACAAGACATTTTAGTAAATTACATTTTCTTCCTGTATATTGCAACAAATTTTACATGACTAAGGTTCTTCTTGGTGTTAACCCTGTGTGGATACATGGGAACGCTTAACACACATTATGAAGGACGTTGAGCACACCTACAGCCCGGGGCAAAAAGTAACACTGAAACAGTTACGTCATATGCAGAGAGGAACAGTATACCTACAGAAGTTGAGCCAGCCTAGGTAAAGCCTCGCCTTATTATTGCACTGAAGGATTGCGAGAAGGAAGTGAGCTAACTCAATCTTTAACAATGAAACAAGTGACGTTACCTCTGGTCATAATTTTTTTTTATCACATGATACAGTATCATCTATGTTAATGGTAAACATCCTACTGTCTTATAGAGTCATGTGTTTTATGCAACATCCAGTGAAACCAACCAAAATCATCTGCTCTTGCCTTTATTCTGCCTGGGACTAATACAGGAAATGAGTAACTCCATATCGGCCACCCTACAGATAACACTGTTAAAGACACTGTTTATGAATTTTATCTTGTCCGGTGTGTAGGCGATGGGTTGATGGCTTTACTCTGGCTATGAAACGCACTGTTCATTGCGATGAGAGTATAGCAGAGCACAGGGAACCTGTTGTCTCACCCTCAGTTTTTCCTACTGAGCTGTCTCTCTCATAGCAGAAGCCCTCTTCTGTTCTTCAGAACTACTTGCCTTTCCACTCTTTTGTAATATCATACAAGTCTTAACTGCCAGTATTCTTGATGTCTGTATTAATGAATTAGTGCCTGTACAATTTTGATTGGAGAATCAGTATAAATAATGCTACATGATAAAAAAGTCTTCAATCAGGTTATCCGTGATACTGCTTCTAGTGATCGGTTTCAGCCATTAGTGGTTCCTGTTATCGGTATCACACAATACTACTTCTTATAGGTATCAGCCGATACTGCTTCTAGTGATTGAATGATATCAGCTGATACTGTTTTTTTATCGGTATCAGCCAATACTGCTTCTAGTGATCGATATCAGCCAATACTGGTTCCTGCATTCGGTATCAGCAGCCAATACTGCTTCTTATCGGTATCAGCCGATACTGCTTTTAGTGATTGATTTATATCAGCCGATACTGCTTCTTATTGGTATCAGCCGATACTGCTTCTTATCGGTATAGCCAGATACTGCTTCTTATCGGTATCAGCCGATACCTGCTTCTTATCGGTATAAGCTCGATACTGCTTCTTATTGGTATCAGCCGATACTGCTTGTTATCGGTATCAGCCCGATACTGCTTCTTATCGGTATCAGCCGATACTGTTTCTTATCGGTATCAGCCAATACTGCTTCTTATCGGTATCAGCCAATACTGCTTCTTATCGGTATCAGCCGATACTGCTTCTAGTGATTGAATGATATCAGCCGATACTGCTTCTTATCGGTATCAGCCGATTAGGGCTGCAACTAACGATCGTTCAATAGTCGACTAGTCACCGACTATTGAAAACGATTAGTCGACTAATCAGATAATTAGCACAAGTTCGCGGGCAAATTTAATAACGTGGAGCGTTGTTAATTAATTGATCCATATACAGGGCTTAACATTAACTTTTTGAGGCACTTTTCCTTCGGACAAGTAAATTAATGTTTCACTTGTCCATGCACATAAGTCACTTGTCCGGGTAAAGATTTATAATTTTATCTAGGGCTGACGATTCGGGGAAAATTACATATTGCGATTATTGAGGTCAATATTGCGGTTGTGAAATGCGATCGCGATATAATAAACAAATGGTTTTATGAGTCAACTTG